>QQSS02009456.1:0-19773 GCA_003687565.2 Craspedacusta sowerbii | reverse complement strand
ACTTAAAAAGACATATATATATATATATATATATATATATATATATATATATATATATATATATATATATATATCCATTTGTATGTATACATACATATACACGCACATTCAAAATGGGGAGTCCTAACAAAGACTTAAAGATGAAGAACGTCGAAGAACGTTGCTTATTTCCTGTATTTTCCACAAATCTTTTAGCAGCACAAAATAAAGTAACACCTTACTTTAAGGACAGAGCAGCGTTCTAAATGAATCCAATACGTTTCCTTCCTGTGCGAACTCATAATTTGGAAGGATACAAGCAGTAAGTAAGCAAAAAAAAAAAAAAGCACCTCCTGCTGCAAAAATTCCATGGAGTCAGGTGAAATACGTAGAAATACTCTATCCCCATCAGAGCTAGTTACATTCAACGAATCTTCGCCAAAAACAGGTCGCCTAAATACACGGCGGCGCTCCATTCCCTTGGAAACATCTGATGAAGTCACATCACATTTCAGCTTCTCTATTATCTTGTCAACTTTGTCAAGTACTGATAAAATTTCGGCATTTTTCTCAGTCCTTGGCTTTTTAGAACAAATTTTGGCTAAAATTAAAGAATCGCAACAAATTCTACAAAAAAAATCTCACAATTGCATGATTACCACAGAAAGCCTGATTAAAGCATTACCTAATAGATTTGAGCAAGATGCAGTCCATTGCACACATCATGAGCATAAAGGAACCAGCATACAGCTATTATAATAATTATCTGTTTTCTTAGGCAGTCAATAAAACTTCATATAATATCGAAAGCAACGAAATTTTGAGTATGAACTTGGTTGACGCCTTATCCCTATTCATAAATTCTATATGGCACGTCAGAGAGAGGACAAAGTTTGCAAATTACAGCACTAAAATTTGTAGCCAGGAGAAACATCGCAATACCGTATTTTCACGCATTTAGCGCGCACACGCATACAACGCGCGGAAGGTAATAAATCATGAAAAAATTTCCAACATAGCGCGTCCACGCATATAACGCGCACACGCATACAACGCGCGGAAGGTAAGAAATCATGAAAAAATTTCTAACATTGCCCGCCCACGCATATAACTCGCACACGCATACAACGCGCGGAAGGTAAGAAATCATGAAAAAATTTCCAACATAGCGCGTCCACGCATATAACGCGCACACGCATATAACGCGCGGAAGGTAAGAAATCATGAAAAAATTTCTAACATTGCGGGCCCACGCATATAACTCGCACACGCATACAACGCGCGGAAGGTAAGAAATCATGAAAAAATTTCTAACATTGCGCGCCCACGCATATACCGAAAATGATCTTTGCTTACTGTCGAGTCGCTATGAGCTCTTGAAGTAAATTATGTACGTTGAAATGCAAGAATCTGTCATCTGTCCTTTCCAGCTATAATTTTTTTTCTAACCGGCCACCTACAATCCTCCAGATGCATTACTGTTGATCGTACGATGAGGGTATAAGCCTTGCTTAAGAGTTTTATGAATCAAGTTGGAAATTTCAATGGAAGCTGTTCGTTTGGTTCTAAATTTCAGGTAAGCATCAGCCTAGGTCACAGATGAGAGACTACACGTTCATGACAGAATTTGAAATTTGGTCATCACTGGATGTTAGATATGCCCAGGAGTGCCAAGTTCCGTACTTTAGAAATAAGGGAACTCGGGAACTTGTAAAAAAAATATCGGCATAGCGCGCCCATGAAAACAACGCGCATAGGGGGTGCGCGGTATGCAAAAACATATATAACGCGCGCGTTATATGTGTGAAAATACGGTACGCACTGCTTATTATAAATCTCATGCATCCATGCTAAGTGATAGAATCAACACAAGGACCATGTTACATCATGGTGATGATAGGCTAAAATATTATCAAAAAGATTCTTTTCAATAAGAAATAACCTCGGTCCTCCTTGCTAGTTAGGCACACTTCATATTCAGACTCTGCCAATTGAGATATGCTTCTTTTAGCCGACTTCCTTACATACTTTTCACTATCGAAATCGTCCTCATTCATGGTAGAGTCGTGATGGGCTCCATATGCAAAATCTACAGGACTGGGCCTCTTGTGATGAGTAAAGACATCAAAGTCTACATGAACAGCATCTAGCAAACAAGGCACATCATCAACAAAGAAATGAAACTTTACCAATGCATACTGTCAGGAGACCGCGAAAAAATAAACAATAATACATAAGACAACCAGGAGAGGTTCTTCGCTAGTTAAAATAAAATTAACTTATACCAATAAACGACTATAAATATTACTAACCATCGCTTTCAATCTCATTAACCATCTCCAAATCGTCAGCATACTTATCTTCATATACTGAATAATCTTCTGGCTCTAGTTCACATCCTAGGTCTGGATATTCTTCCATTACTATGAGGATTGCTTAAAGAATTGCTAGCCTAAAAAAAGCACAAATTTACATTTAATAACACTGTATGCCAAGCACTTCATGCTTAAGTTTGCTTAGCTCCATGTTAGAAAATCAAACTGTACACAAGCATGACATGAATGCACATAAGGCTAGTATATGTTCAACATAGCGAGTATAGGCTATCAAAGAAGAGCATCAGGGGGCACAAGGGGCTCAGACAACAAAATCAATACTTTAACTATTGTTTTTCAGATGTTTTGCAAACCAAAAAGGGACCTATTTCTCATAAAATAATCCTTTCGTTATATATACACATTAGTTCTATATCCATACCTTGGTTATCACTGTTTAAATTGCATAAGCTAAGCATGGCACCAGGCAATTGCCTGAGCAATAAGGATCAAAATGCTAGCCATTGATTTATTATCAAAGACTTGCATCTACTCATACTCTAGTTGTCAGTCACCATAGGTCAATATCAAGTACTCCGCAATAAAAAGCTCCTAATTCCCTTCCAGGACAATAAGCAATAACACACAAAATCCTCTTGTTATATCAAGGTATTTAAGTGTTACCAATAATCAGTCAACAAAGCCTGCTTCAAGCATGACCAGCATGCAACTCTTGCATATGCTGTGTCTGGATTGAAGTGGTACAGGAAACAGCAATAGTCAAGTCAAGATGATCTTCTTTCAAGAGGTTTAGTAGCATCATATATGGACTAAATACCTTAGCTAAAGACATAGTAAATAAAATTTTCTGTCAATTACCAATCCCCAAAACCAAACTTTACACCAGGCAGGGATATTGCCAACTATCAACATTAAGCTTGTACAACCATTTTTTAATGCAAAAATGCTACAATCCTTTGCTAAGACTCAAACTTGCTTTTGTAAAGGAATAGTACTTCAAAAGTCAAGTCAATAGTACTTCAATAGTCCATTAATTTAAAAAGCTGTAACAGATTCTCAAAACAGAGGGGAAGCATCTAAGCAAAACAATCACTGATGAAGAAAATGGTTGTTATATTCTGTTCCACAGAAAATGGGCATGATACACCATTTCGGTCAATATGAGGGTATAATTTTGATAATAATAACATCACCAACCAACCTAAACTCAAATGAGGACACTGAACCACCATAAGTCAATATATTGGCTACCTTAATGCTCGTCATATCCAATAAGAAAAATATTTCTACCCTACATCCATAACAAAGAAACAAGGAAGGAGAAGCATTTTCTGATTATTTAAAGAAAGATATCTACATAACATTTCGAAGAAAATCAAGGCCAAAGAAAAGTCTTATAAGCAATCAGTAGCTTTGCTATCTTCTGTGCAGGCAGTGATAAGATTAACCAATAATCACTCAATGTAGTCTATAATCTACACCAAAGATACAAAGATTTTGAAATGATCTGGAAGACTTCTTTCAATGGTGGTAATATGGTAGGTCATAAACTATTGTCTAGTGCTCTTACCAATCTATTTGCTAAATGTCAATAAAGCAAGCTTTTGATTAAAATTTTACGCTACGCATATAGTGTACGCTATGCATATAGACCCGGCCATTTGAGATTGGTTCATTATTCACAAAAACATACCAAACAATTGCCACTAGTTGTATTCTCTTCTACACCGGCCACTACACCGACTACACCTGTTGCACGACACATCTTTTAGCAGCTGGAGCAACATTGTTAGCTTTGGGTTGATTTCTAAGAGCCTAGCGGATAAAAAATTGAAGTCTTGCATCTTATACTTTTCTACAAAATCAAAGGAGACATGTGAATTCCATGAGGCTAAGGTGTGCAGTTATCCGCGGCATATGTTCACGCAAATAAGTGGCTTATTGTATGCCACTGGCTATTAAGCTATCATGCAAGTTTTGAGATTATTAGAGGGAGTCTTCTTCTTAGAGTAAATGGGCCCAATTAGTTCTATACACAAAAAGCATGAATAAAAATCCATCTTCTATAACTAGCAACATCGAGTTTCAATAGAAAAGGATAGTCGAGGAATAACTTGAGTCATAATAAAAATCAAAGCAGAATGGACATGGGACAGTGGGAAACTGCTATTTTTGCATCTTAGATAAATATGTCTTTACAACAGAATCAAAGTAAATGCCAACACAAAAATCAAGTAAAATCAACAACATCAATGAAGTCTGACAATAAATTTTGTTGCTTTGGATATGCGATTCCACCAGGCTTCATGCTTTCGAAGTGTAGCTGAAGGGTCTTAAGGCGTTTCTCTGCAGCGCAGCACTTATCCTTGTAAATTGCTAACTTCTCTGTCAAATTCCGAACGCTTGCCTCTAATTCAGAAATTCTTGATTCATGCTTACAATTTATCTGCTCAATTTCCTTTAATGACTCTTTCTCATGCTGTTGCTTACTCAAATGAAGTTGGCTTTCAACTTTGCATATTAGTTCACTTTGTTTTGTTATGTCTACGGTTGCGTCCCGCAATTTTTTCTTGAGATCAACAATCTGAGTTGTCTGAAAGTTAACTTGAGACTGTAAGCGATTTCTCTGCTTCTCTTGCTCAGTTACCACCCTTTCAAACTTGCTGACAGTAGTTTCCAGTTGAGCATTAGTTTTCCGGAGATCATTTCGTTCGGCCTGCACTCTTTCTAGATTCATGCTAGCCTCATGAAGTTTTGCTTTGAGTAGCCGAACTTTTATTGACTTCGTTTCCACTATGCATATTAGCTTTACAGCTTTCTTCTTTAAATGCTCATATGATTTAATAATTGTAGATACATCTTCAGCAGTCCAGATGTGGTCTTGGTGAGAATTCCCAGGAATCCTTTGCCTACAATCAGACTGAACAGGTTCATGGCACTTCCATATATCAGAGGAAACGTCTGCAGCATTTCCATGATTACCCAGAAGAACATTCTTATAAATCTCAGAATAGATGCCCTCATCACGGCGATTTTCCATAGACATAACCTTGCCATTTTCAAAAACGTCCTTGGCAGAAAATTTTGCGGGAAAGAGACCACGTACCCAGTTTTCTTGCAACTCTTCATCAATCTGCTCGGCCATTACAAACTTTTCTAACTATGTACTTCGGACAAGGCTAAGTAACGGTGCGCTTGCGAATGAAGAAGCAAAACTAAATCATTGCACTGCAAGTCTCAAAATGACTCCTCAACAACAACAACAGCAACAACAACAACAACAACAACAACAACAACAACAACAACAACAACAACAACAACAGCATTTATATAAATCTATTTCGAACTCTTTGGCTTACTTAGTGTTCCAAGCACTGGGTGCACTAGTTATACAGATCTAAACAACATGTTGGATAAAAACTGCAGTCCCGTTACACCATATGTTGAAGACTGTGGGCCACAACAACATTACTGGTTAGGGATTACTAGGCGTCCAAATCGTCAAGCCGGATGCCAGAGCAGAAACGCCACTTTTCGCGCTAAATCTTCACGGTCGCTGTTGGCTCGAAATTTAGAACAGCCTGATTTGGAGAAGTATCGTTTAAATGTTTCGGCTTACCTTACGGCTGCGTTTGTAATCGAAGCCTTGACTTAATAATGTTTTCGTCATGTGGAAGTAAACCTCAGTTGCGAGAATCGTCTACTCACCGAAGTCACCCTGGGAATCTGCTACCTTCTGATCAACAGCAAAACATCATCTTCTTCCCCTATCGTATGTGAGAAGGTTTCACGCTATGAAGTCGAAGAAAATTACAATAAATGTCTATCAAATGAAAACAAAATTTAAAGATGTAATTATTACGGTATATTAGATTAATATTATATTTTTACAGTGCATTATATTAATATTGCATGAGGGGATACCGTCCAATTAGTAAGGATGGTAACCCTGGGTGTGCGGGTGTAAGGTTTACAAGGGTTGGTGTGTATGTATGAGTCCACTATTTTGTGTGATCTCCTGATGGTGCATATGTCGCAGTGAGGAGAATGTTGCAGAAATTTTTACTTGAGACTTGCTGTATATTTTTGTTAGTAGGTATTCAGCATGTTCTGGATGAGATTTCCGTCTAAGTCAGGAGATGAGGATTAAGGCAATTATGCTTCAGGAGGTCATTTCATGAAATATCACATTTAAAATTTGTAGATAGTTAACCAAATCATATTGAGATGATCGGAGACAGTGAGGCAGAAGCAGACAAAATTCCTATAGTGTAATGGCTATGTTTACCTCTAAGGAAGTTAGAAGCGTCCTATAGACATGAGGGAGATTTTCTATGGTAAACAGTGCAGACAAGGAGACAGTTTTGTACGTATATAGGCAGGAAATTTTAAGATATGGAATTGTTTGAAGGGGCGATTAGTGTAATAGATGATACGTGAGCTAATTTGCTTTTTTGCTCCTACCAGATGCAAAAACACTTTTTTTTAGTAACCATTCAGAACAGCTAAATGAAAATCCAATGAAAACTCGTTTTGGTGGGCATGCTGCTAGGAAAGGGAAGTTAATGCAAAAGGCTGCTAGACGTATCTTTTAGTCTGAGCACTACCTCTGATAATGATGGGGACAAGTTGGCATTGTTATGATAAATTTAAAAATTACTTTTTTCTCTAGCATTTATATTGTAAGCCTGATAATTGGTGCCCATTTTACTGGGTTTGTGATGGCATATGAGTTTCTAGAAGAAGATAAAGAATAAGATTTAATAGTTTTGAAATGGCACTTTAATATGTTAATTAAAAGATATCTAGAAGAAGGAACCACAGCCCTGATCATTGTTTCAAGGCTTCCAGTAATTTCGTGCTCAGCAGGCAGTTTTAAATAATGACATGTGTGAGCTCCATTGGCTCTTTCATCCTTTTTGTAAAAAACATAATGAGAAACTCAGTATTGCAGCAAACTTACTTATGATGCTGTGCAACTTCAATGATCATGTCTTGAGACTGATCGCTAGTGATTTGTATAGCCAAATGGGCCAAATATTTTGATACATCTGCTGAGGTACCTAGACACAAGTAAAAATATTAATTATTAGATGACCTTGGCAACAACTTTCGGATGAAAGTGAGTAATATGTATATAATTGAAATTGGGGGAAATGAATTTTTGCTTTGCATGGAGTAATAAATCTTTAATAGTGTTCTGCTATAATTATGCATTAGTTAGATGCCTTCTGCAGATTGGCGTTTTTCATTGTTTTTAAGATTATTTTGTTACTTTTTACCTGACGAAAGTTCAATGGTCAGTTTGGTTTCATTAGATACTGTTGTGAATGGGTAATCTGACTAAGACTTTGCTTATTGAATGCCTTTGCACCATATGCATGGTGCAAATTGTTTTACTTTGATAAGCAACCCAGCCAAGAAATTTGTCAACGTTTCTTGCTTTGTAAGCACTGTCTGTTGCCATTTTTAAATTTGTGCAGTTAGCATGCATGAAGTAAGAAAATATTTTGCTGCTCATATACTATGAATGACACAATGCTTATAAACGAAAAGATTTCGCGCTTTTCTCATTCAAACGCCTCATTGTTGCACCCTTACTGCTCACATTGATATGTTTCGTCTACAGAATTTTCAATATCTTCTTCCACATCTAGTGACCATCAACTTAGCAGGTTTGATTGCCTGCGATCACTTGTGACTTGATGCAGAGCAGGCTTAGTCTGAGCTTTCTTATATTAAATGTTTAAAAGTAGCTGAAAGTTGAACTAGACCACTTGCTGGCATGTGAACCTGTTGCAAGTTTTTCTTTGAGGAATCTGGAAGCCCTAAAATTTACTATATCAAGATAAGATATCAAAGTATTTTAATCATTCACTCTAGTTTGAAGTGTCTACTTAATAAATGGTTTGTAGCTATTCAAAACTTACCATCTAGGAAGTTTCGTAGAAAGACTTGTCAGGTAGGTTTACATGGAGCTTGTGGGTCTAGAGTTTGTCAATTGTTATTCAATGTATGGACTTCAGTTGCTTGGTTTTCCAGCTGAGCAACCAAATCCTGGGTGGTTATTATGTCTCCAGGACTATTAATTCCAAAACAATGCGACATCTGTACTGATTTGTTTAGCTTGCAGTTTTTTATGGTGCTGGTATGTTACTGCTTTGCGTGGTACTGCTGCTATGCTACATTGCTTTTTTGTTTGCAAAAGCCATGCTGTTACTGAAGCAAAACTGCAATGAAGTGTAAATTTTTTTATTATTGCCTTTTTTGACTATCCTATATGCGTTTTTTCAAGCCTTGAAAAATGTAGTGAGTACTCTCTCAGTTGTCCACTTTACAGTTAAGGTAAGTCCTTGATAAGACCTTGTCGTTTTGATTTTAGGAAAGGCAGTTATATTGCATGATAGATGTCACCTAATTTAAGGTTCTGATGTGTTTGTTGGATAGCGGTTGTGCAGCGTTTTGTCAAACATTCTGATATAGAATTGTTTCGCATATATTTACTGTTAATTTATTGTGTGGCAAGTTTTTGCGTCTCTGGGTTGTAACTTAATGTATGTTGCTACTATCTGATCTCTTCTGTGTTTAGATCGAGTAGTTGTTTCATATTAATATTAGCTATATATGTCATTAAAGTGCTTAAGTGACTTAGTTAGTTCATCTTAATTAATGTGGCAATATTTGGTCCGTCTCTGGCTTGGTATCTGATATTATTTGCCACTATCGGATGTCTTCTGCATTTAGATCTATTAGTTATCTTGGTCCAGTGGCTTTTTGAATAAGTAGTATTGCTCGACGGTTGTTTTTTCGTTCAGATCTGTGGAATCTTGTCTCATTTGCTATCCTAGAATTTGCTCTTGAGACAGATATGGTTCGAATAAAATCTCGATACTTCATTGTGAAGATAAATAATGATGATAACTTAGTACATGCTGAAGTGCGTGCTCATGATGTTATGGATGCAGTGGAGAAGACTATGTTGCAAATGTATGGAGAGTATGGCGTTGCAGTACATATGCGACGATGGCATGTTAAATACAGTAACCCCTTCACTGGAATACTATTTATCCGCTGCCAACGTGATTCTGCTAAGTTTGTGAGGACTGCGGTGACGTTTGTTACTGTGATGAAGAATTTTCGTTGTAACTTGCAAGTTCTTTATGTCACGGCAACAATAAAATCGGCAGAAAAGTTTCTGCTTAAGTACAACATGGACACGATGACAAAGTTGTTACATGATACTAAGAGCCTGTCAGAGCAAAAGAAAGTTTTGGATATAGCTAGGAAGTACAACATTGAGCTTCAATTGCCTAAGATATTAGAGTAGTTAATTGATTCGTGGTTACCTAGTATGGATCTCAGGTTGCAGGTTGTGGCATATCATTGAACGTAGAGCTTTTGTTTCTTCATGATCTGAATTATCTGCAGTTCAGTTACATGCTTTGTCCTTTTTGCATGTGGGCACGCTAGCCTTTAAAATTAGTTGCAGTTACCTAGACCACTTTAATTTCTTTTGGCCTCATTTATATTAAGGCACCGTTGGGCAGATTATGGTTGTTCATTCACATGCTTTGCTGTTATGGGTTTCTATGATTTCACCATTGTTGCCCAAACACTAGCTATCTTGAAATAGCGCGCTGCAAGTTTAATTATTATATTTAGACCTTTGGAACGCTTGGTGTTTGTCCTGTACTGCACGTTTCTGGAGAAAAATAAATATTGTTATTGTTGTTGTTGTTGTTGCAATATGTGGCATGGTTGGTATTAAGTAAGGGGTTACTTTGTCTAATAATGCAGTTTGTAGACTTGTATTTGCGTGTGATAAGCTCTTAAAGTCAAAGTTAGGAGAAGCCGTTTTGCTGATTGAAGTCACTTTAATCGCTGTGGCTACTGTTATTGTAGTTTGGTCGGACAGTCTTCTCTTACGATGCTTATTGCATAGTTTGAGAAAACTCGGAAACTAGGCTTTCTGTTGTGCTTTTCCCGATTTATGTTCACGACTATGTGGCCACTAGTTTCTTTTAGGTGTCGTGACTATTCCCAATCAACTCTTGAGAATTGTTTTACTAATTTGTGTCTAAAGTATTATTATTATTATTAGTCGTTTTTCCTTTCGCTCGCTTGTGCATGCAATTGTTTGTGAAACTTTGAGCTAGTAAAAAGATTTATGCGAACTTCTCTCTTTGCTTGCGTTAATTGAGTGTTAAAGATGTGTTAGATTGAGACTCTGGCTGAAAGAGTCCTGGTTCTCAGTGAGAAGCGTAGAGGTGGAAACAGAATTCTTGTGAGATGCGTGGTTCGCAATGTTGAGACCTGAATTGTACCAGGTGCTGCAGCTGTCTGCACCCACCAAGTCGCCTCTTGGCACTATTTAGACTATGTGTCTTAGGAAGTATATAAGCATAAGATGCAGGAAAGATATGGGTTGAGAGCTGAAACCATCTTTACAGTTGATGCTTCTGTGAATTAGTTGTGGCCAAGGCTAGCAACGGTACCAAAGCTAGTTTGGATAGTCAGCGGCTCTACCTTTTCCAATGGGTTCTGGTCTAACTTTGTCCGAGAGGGTGGGCTAAGGCTTAGCAAGATCCCTCTTGACGTGCAGGTATGCGTATTTTATAGATCAACTCCTTGTTCTGTCATTTTTTTTCTTAATGCCCCATGCGTAAATATAATGACTGCCTGCATTAGATGGCCTTGACTCATCTTGAATCGCTTTGAAATGTTTAGTGGCTGCTAAGTTGATTACAACGTCGCAAGAGGCACGTTGTCCTTTCAGACTAACTTGGATGTAATTTTATTTAAAGGCATTTGAGTGCTTACGTTATATTTATGCTTTTTATCTTAATGCATTTGGCGATGATTAATCGTATGATTTGGCGATGATTAATCGAAAAAGTAGTGATGAGAACAGCTCGTTTCTCAGTTCTTTTTTTCAGTTTCTGTTTTCAACTTGTAGGCAACTGAAAATTGGGGTATCTCAAATGAGTGCTCCATTTTCCTTTAACGATAATAAATCGTTTATACGCGGAGTCTGTCAGCATTTCGTAAGCTTATCTTTAAACGTAAAATTTTCCTAGCATGTTGCTGAATGTTGCATCTTTAAGGTTTCTAAAACTAGTTCATTATTGAACGCCAATTCAACCGCAAACTTTTTTCCTTGTGTGGCCTTCGTTCTGTAACCGATCCGTAACTGCTAAAATTCAACACCGTCATGTGTTTGAGGATATCCCGATTACTTGGATCATTAATCTAAAAGTCTAAAACCACACCTTCGGTTTGTCTGCACTCACTCTGTTATTTCCGGTCCTGGCAAAGATTTATCGTGAGTTTTCATAAATAATTCATTCTCCCATTTCACTGGCGCTTCCTGTGAACGTGTGATCGCACTAAACCGTGGAGGACTGCTTCATAGTGGAGCGGACCGACCTGGAGACTTGTTGAGGAATCGTTATCCCGGCTAAGCATGACGGTCTTCTCGGTGAGCCAAAGCTTCTCTCGCCCCCCCCCCACCCCATGCATCCATTAGTTTGCGCCGTGGGTGTCAATTCGGCGATAGATGCTGGTGGTGCTCTGTGCGTGATGGTTACTGTAAGCCGAATACGAAACTGCTACCGCCGTTTGCATCCCGCTTTATAGTTGACTACCGCCAGATTATTCAACGAGGGAGCGGAAGAGGAAGTAGGCCGCAGGTAAGACTCTTGCCGAATGAATATGTATCAACCAATTATCCATCAGTGTTTATTTATTTATTTATTTATTTTTTATTTATTTTCAGAGGAAAGTTCAGCCTTCCGCGCGTTAACAGAATACGTTAGATTTGACTACTTAGCCCTCTTCAACCTCACACGTATCTGATTTAATATTATAAACTAGCAGGAAAGTTGATTGGGGCGTTGATGTGCGTTGTAATGCTGCTGATATGAGGCCCATTTTTGTTTCTAATTGCGATTTTATCTTTCTTTTCTAGCAAGGGTTGGGTTTTCTTAATGCTTTGTGTAAACCTACGTGCAGTGGCTCCAATGCCTTTTACAATGCAGAGGTTTCCAGACCCATCACAGTACTGTCGAACATCGCTTAAACTCAGGCAAAGGTCCTCGCTGGCGTACTATAAATAAGTGTATTATATTTTAGAGCAAGCTCTTGCTGTCTTTCGGAGGAAACTGAAAGAATGCTCGTTCAAGGGAGAAAATTCTAAACCTAAAAGCCAAGTTTATCACCTCAACTTTTTGTTAAATTCTTTTATTCGCGTTTCATCTCTGAGCTGCTGTTAGGTTCACGTCTCGTTCTTGCATGTGTCCTGTACAAGTTTGCTTCGAAAGTTGATGAAACCAATGGTTTTTGAATAGTGTCCTTCGAGTTGAAGTGCGTATCTTTTTTGTCTATAACATATGCATATAGCAAGCCTGGGTTGACCTTACATGCATGAAAGCCTGTGTCCTATAGTTTAAGTATAGGTTAAAAGGTCTTTCAGATGACAAAGTTACTGCAGTTGTGTCAAGTTGTACTTTTAATGGGAGTTAAAATTTAAAACATTGGAAGAAGTCTTGGTGAGTATATTGGAATTTGAAATTATTACTTATCGGCGCCACTTTTACAATATCGTCGTTTCCTCGATTTTTTTATTAATAAATAAGTGGCCTCTTAAGTAAGGGTTCTCTCTAAACACTGCTACACCTGCTGAATGAGGAGTTTAAATGATCAATGTTCGCTGGACTCAGCGACGTTCAGTGATTTTGCTTTTGGCAGAGCTCTTTGCGCTGCTCTTCAGATAGATCAGTTTACCGCCAGGATGAAGGAACCTGGTTATGATGGGCTACAAAGCCTTCAAAGTCTGGTTGCTCAGAAAGCGGAGGAATGGAGAGAGTTGTCGCAATCGCACATTAAGTCACTCGAGGACGCGCTTGCTAGTCGCGAAGCTAGGCTCCAATTCGAAAGTGCGCGATTCCAAAAATTAAAAGAGGACTTCGAGTACAACTTGGAGCTGATTTCGAAACGGGATGAGGAGCTCGCTAGGTACGAGCTGTTGTTGGATGAGGTGAAGTCAGCTGAAGCTGCCAGATCGTCTGAGCTGAGCGAAGCGAAGATTGATGCCGATCAGATGCGCATCCAGGTGGAGCAAGCTCGCCAGGAAAAAGAAGAATTGCGTCGTCATTATCAGTGTGTATGTGACTTCATCGCATTGAGAATCTTCTTTTCTTAATGAATTTTAAAATTTTCCTTCCCTTCCTTATACAATGTTGCCATTGCTGATTGCTGTCCAGACTGAAGTTCTGTGTATATGTATGCAAGTTGTATGTATATCTGTAATGTATGTTTTGTTATCGCATCCTCTTGATGAAAGTGCGTCCAGCCATCTCGCAAACGCGTTGAAAGCGTTTAAGCTCTAACCTCGACGGAGGAGTATCTTTGAGACCTTTAGTTGGGAGAGAAGTGTGTTTTCCTATGCAGTTTGCGATGTGTAGTATTGCAACGCAGCCCTTCTTGTATGGGCTTTTACATCAAGTTACTAGCATGATGCTGTTGTTTGTATGAGTGATATGAAAAGATCCGAAAGCTACTGAAATAAAATTAAATTGAGTTTTTGCGCAATGCTTTTCAATAAAAAAAGCAGAGGCAGTGGTGTCGCTAGAAGCTTATTGCATTTAAGTGAAAGTGTTTTCTAGGCAAGGTGAGCTTGCTAAAACTTTTGAATGTGCTGTGCTTGGCTAATTTTTGGGCTCATTTTTATTTATTCAGCGCATTGCTGAGTTTCAAAAACAATCCGAAAATTTCTATGCGAAGAAAACTGATGAAGTGGAGAAGGAGCGTGGCGAGTTCGCTACTTTGAAGCAGAGTCTTCTGACGCAAATCAGGTAATAGCCTAAAAGAAGAATGAAAGTTTTCTCGGATGTCCTTAGCCTTGTTTGCCGGAATGTATTACACCCTTCTGATCTGCGCGTAACTTCTTGTGATAGCAATATTGCGTCCATAGGAAGTGGGCTTCGTATAGCGTCGCTGTAAAGTTGGCATCTACTCTGCTTATGTGCTTAGCGTTTCTCGCCTAGAGATCTTGAAGATGAGAGAGAGCTTTCTAGCCATCAGATGAGCATGGAGTTTCAGGATGCTTTGCAGAAGCAGTCAGCAGACTTCAAGTGCGCTCTCGTGGAAAAGGAAGAAGAAGTTCGTGCTCTTCAGATAAAGGTCAGAATTTTCATCTTGTGACCGTCGCTCGTGCAAATTCAGCTCTCACATTCCTTACTTTCAAAGTTTGTTGTAAAGGTGATAGGCTTTTTTGTTTTTATTGAGGCTTGGTTGTTTTGTTAAATTGGTAAGGGCACAGTTAAATTACGCTGCTGCTAGGTTCCTTTACAATAAGCAACTCGGCTATATTAATGAGTTTCGCCGTATCCTTTTGAATCCAGGCGAAGATGTTGTCGAGAGAGATCGGGCATCTTCGTGAGCAAGCAGGCATTTCGGAGCAAGGCAAGAGTGAAGTGCAGAAGGAGGTCGCTGACCTGAGGAAGCAGGTGAAGCACTGCGGGTGGCAGTTGCAGGACGTGGAGGCGGTGAAGAACGGTCGGATCAAAGAGTTGGAAGAGAAGCTGGACGAAGCGGTTGAGGCTGCGAAGAAAAGAGAGGAAGAATTCTTTAGACAGTTGGTACCTCCTTTTTCAAATAAAGCGTATTTATTTTATCTCAGGTTTTGGTATTTTAAGAGTATGCGTGACGCATTCATTGACGTGTTTACGTTGTACTTCTCTGTGTCATGCTTGTAGTCATGGTGACCGTGGGTCGTGGGCTTAGTAACATGCGTTTTATCATGTGTTAGTGTTTTATCATGCGTTTTATCATGTGTTCATGCGTTTTAACATGCGTTAGTATCATGGTGACCGTGGACCGTGGGCTTAGTAACATGCGTTTGAGACGGCCGTCGATGTTTTTAGAAACTTCTAATAAATTGTTGTTTCTCGTTTCAGGCGTAATCAGCTTGATCGTGCGTGCAAAGAAAAGGACCAGTGCCTTGCTTCCCTTAAACACGCCGCCGATGAACGAGAGGAAGTAATCAAAGGGGAGTTGAGCCAGGCCAGACTCTTTGCATCGGAAAAAGAATCACAGTTTCGCCAGACTCTTTGGGACGTAACGGACAAGTTGAAAGAGCGCGATGCTGAAATTTCTCGGTGTGTTTATATTTTGTTTCCGTGGTCTTACTTTCTTTTGGGTTAAACTATTTACTTGTACGCAAGTTAGCTACGTAACTCTCACCGAATATTTTTCCTCTATGGCACCAGGGTTGTCTACATCTCACTTATGCCTATAGCAATTTCACTTTTAGTACGTTCAGTAGGGCCCTGTTAAAGATTTGGGTCTGGATTTTTCCCCGCCTTTGTTGTAGGCTTCGATCCGTAATCGAGGAGGTGAAAGAAGCGCATGTCAAGGATGTCAGGTCATCAGCTACAGAACTTGTGGAGCGGAATGTTGAGGTCCAAAGGTTATCAGACGAGAAACAATCCATGTCAGGAGAAATCATCAAGCTGAAGTCTGACGTAGACAGGTTTAGCACTTAGTTATGTTCATTATATACCGTTCATCGTTTTCAATTATATGATGTTCTTCAAAAGCGCCCGTCGCCGTAGAATCAACGGACTTAATTTCTTGCAGCGTTTTGCTGGTTGCTCTGGCCTGTGTATCATCGAGAATTATGGTATCTGCGATGAATCCGCGATAGACGAGGATGCTTGTTATCAACGGGGAATTCTTATTTTATGTTGCCGACCGCTGTGACTGTAACGGTATATCTTTCTTGTTTCAAATATGCCCTTATTGAAATACCTGTTTTGTTTTAAACCTTCGCCCTTGCCCGTGTCATGCCTGTCTGGGCACTACAAGCAAGTTGAGTTAAAAATGACTATAGTAGCGGCGCGTTATGAGATGTTCGCGCATGTAAGTTCCCTTTTGTTCATTGGTTTTAGGTACCAAAAGGAGCTTGCTCTCGCGTTGGACCGCGAGAGAGTTCTACAAAAGGCGCGTACCCAACAAGAGATTGACTGGCGACGGCGTTGCGAGGCGATTACGAATGATCTGCAGGGCAAGAAAGAAGACTTCATCAGAGAGATATGTAGGACTCGAGATGAGGTAATATAAACAGGCCGTGTTCTGTGTAATGGCCGCAGATATTGCGCTGCCCAAGTTGCGCCGAACTCTGTCGACTTGTTATGCTGGTGTATTGTCAGATTGGGAAACGTCCGTAATTGAGCATACTTACCTGCGTTGCTTGGTGTGGGACTTGCTTTTTTTTACGCTGCTATGCTGTCACGACCCTTGTCTATGTCTTACATTGTTATTCCATTATCGCCTTAATCTATGCACGTCAGGATTATCGGTTGAAATTAGCCTGATTTTGATGAAAATGTTCCGTGGCATCGAATAGTTTGTTCGGCATAGTCGGGTTCGATATTTGCAGTCGAATTAAGGGCGCTGTTGAAGGTTGTATTGCATTTTCGTGCACTGTGTCAATATGTAGGTCTTGTGTGTTATACTTTTATGAAATTATCGAGCAGCGCATTGTATGTTGCCGTAGGCCATTGCGTTGGCTAAACAGAAGGATGCTGAGAGATTAGAACAGCAGGAAACGGCCCAGCGATTGCAGAGAGAGAGAGACTCTGCCCTGGACGTTCTGCGATGCAAAGGCATTCCCTTCAACTCAGACTTCCTTTCGGAAACTGAAGTCGTTGCAGAAGCAAGTGCGTGTATGCTAGTACTGTTGATTGATCGGCCGTCTTACTGGCACCTGTCACCACAGGCATCGCCATTAGGGCAGGCCAGGGTACCGAGTCGCTTGCTGTTATGCGCAACATTCGTATTGTGCATGCTTGTACTTCCTACTTGCAGTTTTCTTTTGCTACCCATCGCTCGCCCACTCTTGTTTGCATGTACATAACGCTGCTTCAGCCGATACTTATTTATTTGCATCTATAGTCTTTGTGAATTTCACCTTTGGTACTCGTGGTGAATGAGTTCTTTAAGTGCGATTTCTCAAATACCTCACCTGCCATATGCTGTCTCAATTGCTTGTCATCCGTTGAGCGCATCAGACTGACTGGCTTCGACACCATCTTGTGTGCCTTATAGTGTCAATCGTTTTATAGGCCGTAGGTGTACGTTCAGCGTATTTGTGAGACTTCTGGCAAAATGAGCAGTTATTATTATACGAAATGCAAGAACAGAATAAATGTGCTTACTTTGTGGTTCATTTGGTCCGCCTAGGCGATCGAAATGGACCGGCTGCTTCGGCGAGCTCACTGCGTGATCAGAATACGCAGCTTCGAAAAGCCATTCAACAAATGCGTATGGACTTGGAGCAAATGAATACACAACTTTCTTCAGCTCGATCTGGTGACGTGTCAGGAGAGGCTGCTGCCAGCAAAGGTCAGCTCGTTCACCGGCCGAGTTGTTATTCTGGTATTTTGCTTCCATAAGACTGATGTTTAAATTGAGTTGTGGCATTACTCTGCTCCGCTAGTGTTATCTTCCCATTCCGTACGGTCTCGCTTCCGTTCCGCATTTAAAATTGCAAGTTTTTATGGAATTCTTCTTCTTTGCTTGCTTGTTTGTTTGTTTTGCTTGTTTGTTTTTTGTTTGTTTGCTTGTTGTTTGTTTGTTTGTATGTTTATTTGTTTGTTTGTTTGCTTGTTTGCTTGTTGTTTGTTGTTTTGATTTTGTTTGTTTATTTGTTTGCTTTTTTTTTGTTTGCTTGGTGTTTTTTGTTTGCTTGTTGTTTGTTTGTTTGTTTGTTTGTTTGTTTGTTTCCTTGTTGTTTGTTGAATTTGCTTTTTGTTTTGCGGTAGATATTTTGTTCCGTCCATGGATTACGCGACCATCCATCTGCGTCTCGAAAATTTTTGAGGTTCCAGAACTTTCTAGACGAGACGGCACTCCTTCTCGTCCAGAACTTTCTAGAAGAGACGGAAGTCCTTCTCGAAACAAAAGAGACGTTTCGAGGCGAGTTTTGTTTCGTCTCGAAATGGCGATAAATTTTGGGAAGTAAAGTTACATTTCGATTCTTTCTCGAAACGTTTTTAAACGAGACTTTTCTCGAAAGTTCTTTAATTCTTACTTAAAACTTTAGCTCAATTTTTAGAATATTTGCAACTATTTTTGAGATTAATGACAACGACCGCAAAATATCTAACTATTTGTTACGGATTACATTGATACATTGATGTGCGCTAAGTGTATCTGTTTAGTAGTTAAGGCGCAGTGTTGTATACTGTTGTAGACTCTAGCTGACAGCGTGTTTATTTTCCGGTCATTTTACCGTTAAACGTCAACAAGTTTAGACTTTCATTTTTCATGTTTCAAGATTTTCATTTTTATTAATCATGGCGAAACGCCACACACAGGCGAGGAAGCAGGCAAGAAGGCATGTCTCATCGATGAGTGGGCCATCTGAAAGGTTTAAAGGACATGTTGTCCTATGTAAGCATGCGCTATATGAAACCTAAATAAGCGTACGTAAAAGTCCGTAAAAATTTCGAAATTTCGAGAAAAGCGTCGTTACATTGTTTCGAGACAAGAAAGACATCCATCTCGTTTTAAAGGAGATAAGAATTTTCCGAAATTTGTTGAAAATCTTGCAAGCGAGAGTGAGTTTTGAGACGCAGACCCTTACTATAGATGGTGTTTTTACGTGGCGCCGGTTCTTATCAAGAGTGCATTTTTATGTTTCTTTATATTTCCTCTTTGAAGGCATTTGACGCTAGGTTGCCTGTTCAAGAGATCTCCTTCCCCGTGAAGGCCAGAAGCTTTCGATCGACACCGCCTTATCCCCCCCCCCCCCCCCTCTTCCTCTTGTAGCATACATAGCTGATCTAGAAGAGCAGGTGCGCTCTCTGAAGTCGGCCAATCGAGATCTCCAGATTAGAGTTGACGAAGTGGAAAAGTTGAGGACCTCTTCTCAAAAGCCTCCGCCGCACCCATTGCCTGAAAAAGAAGTAGCACCAGTATTTCCGAAACACGTTCCTCTGCTTGGTAAATCGGCAGGCAAGAGCCGGCATGTTCAACCGCGGCAAGGTTTGAACGTGCTTTTTGTTTTGAACCTGTGACGAATTGCCTGGTTAGCTGTCATCATGGTGAGAACAGCTCATCGAAAATAATGAGTCGCGGTAATGTGGCGATGGGTTGTCGACTGGTTTGGCATGCCGTTTCTTACATGCATTTTCTCCGTGCATATCCAGGTAGGGCTTCAAGCGAGCGGGATCCTTCTACTGCTGTCGGCGAGTCGACGAAGAATAAGCTGCAGATTGCCGTGCAAAAGATCAGCGAGCTAATGATTGAGAAGGAGCAGTTAATTCGTATCGGAAATAAGCTTCGAGCCGAACTTCTCAAAGCAAAGGGTACGGTTCTCTGTATGTATGTATGTATGTATGTATGCATGTATGTATGTATGTATGTATGTATGTATGTATGTATGTATGTATGT
>QQSS02009345.1:0-19777 GCA_003687565.2 Craspedacusta sowerbii | reverse complement strand
CTACCTACCTACCTACCTACCTACCTACCTACCTACCTACCTACCTACCTACCTACCTACCTACCTACCTACCTATGATGTCAAACACTATCTTGCAGGTCTATTTAACGAAGATGAAAATCACAAGCACGATTTACCTGCTGCTTAAGTTCACCAAGTTCTTGCTCTAAGACAGAAAGCTTACTGACAGACTTGGTCTGATCGACGAGCATCATTTCCCGGTCTTGACTTAGTTCATTGATGGACTCGGCGAGCAGCTTCTTCCGCTGATTTAGCCTGAGAACCTACAGTAACAATTAGGAAAGACTTCTTGACGCTATTTCAAAATGAAAACCGAATCGGAATACGCAATTTTTTTTTTTTTTTTTTTTTTTTTTTTGCTGCACCTCTAAGAAAAGATGCTTAAATTTTTGCATCTACATGAATAGCTGAACTACTTGGGAGACGATCATTATATAAGCCCTGGGCAAGTATTAGGCAAACAAGAGCGGTCGAAAGGACAATGTCGTTCAAGCTACCAAGTGCCCGACACCCAGCCTACCTCGTTCTTCATGTTATGCACGCGGTCAGACTCCTGAAGAGGCTCGAACTGGCGACTAGACGTGTCCGTGACGTCGAAGAAATCCTCGCCCAACGGCGAGCTGGATCGCTCGTCGATCCTTTGTCGTAGCGTTTGAACTTGCGAGGCAAGCGCCTGGTTATGGATCTTTACCTAAAGTATAAAACCTAATCTAAAAACCTAAATTTCAAAACGTAATCAACAAGAAAAACAAATATATCCTACACGCACAAAGCAATACAATCAACATCGTTACAAACTAAAGAAACTTGTATAAAATTGCATTACTCAAACAGGAGTGCAGGATCTTTTTCGTATAATGATTATTCTTTTTCAAAGCGACATTTGGTACGTAAAAGCTCCATTGACGCGGTTGGTAGGTCCATGGCTGGTCAGTATATGAAGATACATTAGGTGCTTCAGAGGACGTCTCGTTGACGCGAAACCTACTATACTGTTACTAGATGAGCGAACTGTCAGAGAACGGAGTTTCGCACAATTCGACACCCATTTAAATTGCCCTCTGGATACATTCATGAAACAAAATTACAGTCCTGTCCTTAGCCAAGCATTTACTTTACATTCAGTACGCATCCCCAGCGTTATCTGCTTCAGTATAAATTATAACTGCACTCGTCTTTGAGAAACTCTAACCTGCCGATATTAAAACGAGCAACAAGGAAGCTTTCTTACGGCAGATCTCGCACACAGAAGTGTTACTTGGTCGCATGTGAATTATTAACGCGCTCACTGCAGCTGGCAAATCGCTCTGCGTGCTGCGCATGTTCTATGATAATCCACAGTCTAGCGTACGCACGTAATGATACGATCGCAAGGTCATTAATAATCGAGCAGTATCCAGGCGCGACCGTGCTCACGTGCTACCTGAAAATAAGATCACTAGTTACTGCTTAGTGTATCCAGTTACATATAAACCAAAAGGCCAACAGGTCGATGGGCGATGTAACCAATGACGAACGATACCCTAGCTACCTGGCCCCGCATATATGGCAATAAACCTTCAGCATCGAGGAGCGCGTTAGAAGCTGCAAAAATAGAAACTTACTTTAGATTTAGAAGCTAGGGGTTCCCCACCGAGGTTATCGCATTAGTATTATAACTCTACGGCACTACTAACCAACCAAACCTGGTCAGGATCCAACAACACTCCTCCGTACGGAGCATGCGCTCTCCGTCGGCAAGTTACCCTGACGCGACAACAAAGCGCAGATAGTTCCAGCCGTAGCCTTCTTGCGTCATACTACTGCCGAGGTCGATTTTCTCCACCGCAAGACCCACGCCCACGCCCATTCGACGATCAATAACCCAGTGACGACGGACATCGATCGTCAGAATTTGATTTAGAAGGGAATGATATCTTCAATGCAACCAATTAAGATAAGCCTTTTACGCGAGCTCTCCTATTTCCCGGAGCCTTGGTCAGTTAACAGACTTAACGAAGTGCGCAAAATCCAGTTATCCCAGCCCACAACGATCGCCTACCTCACGTAGCATATTGATTCATTGATTGATAAGCACTTTACTTCATGTTATGAAATTATGATTGAAACAATCAATACAAACTCGGCAGACGACGCACGACACAGCTTATATGCTCCAAGATGAAAGAAGCAACTATTCCTGTTTCAAGTCGTTAAAATGTCGCCGACAAGGATAAGTATACACGTAGCCTATGCAACTGCGAAAATCAAGGCCATGAGGGCTGATTTAAATCCGAGTGTAACCCAAACCCTAACTCTAACCATAACACTTACCCTAACCCTAACCCATTTTCCCTAAACAAGCTCGAGCAATCCTCAAGCAACTGAAGTTTTCTACGATCATAAAAAAATAGAACTCGAAGATATTGAATTAAAGTATCCTGGCGTGCAGCCGCCATATTGGCCTTCGCGTATGTCGCATGATCAATCGAAGGTAGAGGAGGAAGCAGTAGCTTTACCGTATGCTCGATACCCTGTTGCCATGGCAACCATCGTAGCAAACAAATAGCATACCGAACTTCCTTACAAAGGAAAGAAATCTGCCATGCCTGAGACGTCAACGGCGGGCTTGGCCTATAACTAACGATGGCGCAAACAAACCTCTCAGCACTCCAAAAAATGACTTCCTTACGATGTCCTGGTTTTAAATGATTTCTATCCAGCCACTTAGCCTGTTTCTATCTTACCCAGGCGCGTAGCTTACCCGTATCCAGCCAAAACGCGTAGCAAAGTTGCGAGGAGCTGGCCCTCCTACCGGGCAGCATAGGTTGACTATACCATTCTTTAAAATAAGAAACTCCAGGAAAGTGAACTGTGGTGCTATGCTATGCGTAAACCTTCGTGTCCAAAACCACGAGACGTCCGCATAGCAGGCTTAGGGTAAATGCAGGACCGCAAAACGATCGGCTAGGAGTGGGACGGACCTGTCTAGACTTACCTCATTGAGTTGCTGAAGGAGCAACTCGTTTTGCTCTGACAGGTCATGGAAGGAGCTCTTCTGCGACTTCTCGACGGAGTGAGACGAGCGCTGCACCATAATCAGCTCATTGCCGAGCTGATCCAAGTCCGACTGCAGGTCGATGATGCGCGACTCGTACGTTGAGTCCCTTGATGACAACTCCTGCTTCAGAAAGTGCCTCTCTTGCTCAAGTTCCTAGAGAAAAAAAAAATAGCCGAAATCTTAATCTTAACCTAAGGATTGCAACGTTCTAATGAGAATATCTACTCCAACCTCAGCACGGTAGCTACCAGCAGCAGATAATCCATGGCAAAGTAAGACTACACAAAGGTTGCAATTAATTCAAAACAGAACTAGAACAACAACAACAACAACAACAACAATAACAGCATAAGATATAATCCAAGGCTCAGACAGAGTTTGCCTAAACTACCATAGCTCCTTAGTGAAGCAAAGCACTTACACCCAACCAAAAGAACGACAAGAATATTAAGCAAACAGGCTGCAGTATGACCCATGTAAGCGATGAAGGCCAACCACTTTAGCATCTTGCTTCGACTCGCACAAGAACTCTGACCACTTTCATATTTTTTTCCAGAAAGTTTGTGTTTATCTCTAAGATTTCGAACATGTTTGTGCAAAATGCAAAGCCTGCCTGGTCAAGGAAATTCGCCGGCTGGATTTCTACACAACACATGCAACTGAGTTGCATGACTTCTTCAGATCGCCATTATGTACGGAGTGGCAGCCAGCGTAACAGCAACAACAACAACAACAATAACAAGATTTTATTTTCTCATTAATGCTCAGTAAAGTAACAAGCATAAACACTCTGAGCATGACAAAGGAAAACAACAATGCTGATAGCATGTGATAACTCCTGAAACAATTTTCGCTAACGACAGGGCCGTGTATTTTGCAGACTTCAGTCGATTCATAATATGAATATGGTGCAAAATTAAGCTTTCCTAAATTAAAAAAGGCTTGCCTAATTAAAAAAATCTAAGAATTTTACGACCTCAGTGTCACGAAGAAAGATAAATAAGTATCCACCTAACGAAGCAGCCTAACAGCTGTGTCAATGAAAAGTCTTTGGTAATAAATATCCACAGCTTCTTAATCGACTATTTTGCCAACTTTTTACAACTGCTGGGCGCGTAAAAACAAGCTGGAGCCCATATACATAATGGTGAAGTATACTACTGCGTCACCCTAACACATATTCCACTTCCACTTACACTAGGTTTGATGTAATTCAACAGTCTAATAACTCGAGTGCATGCGGTTGTGCGTGATAATAAACATCGCAGATGTGCATTAGCACGCAGTTTTGGAAAATAGCTGCAGCAACGTTTACAGTCCCTATTAGATCCCAGAATCCGACAGCTATTTTTATCGGCCTTTCAACTACCTGCCTGAAAGTGATGGCGTCTTCACAGGAAACCACTATTTTACACTTTGCATACCACTTTTCAAACGTGCACACCTATGGGCATAGTAAAAAAAAACACACCCACCTACAAGGTCATCAATACTTCCTGCGATATAATCTAAATGAGTTGCTAACATGAACACCATAAATAGCACCCGCAGCGTCGTACCATGGTAACTTACCATCTCCCTCAAGACCAACAACATCCGCCAGTAGCACCAATTGCATAATTAAGTCCAATCAACGAAACGGCACAATCCACTCCACAAAAAATAGATGCTACTTGTCAAACCCAATTGCAAATGAGGTTCACCGCTGGCTGGCAAAGTGATGTCTCCAAATCGCCGAGCGGTCGACAAACTTCTGATGACGGGGGTGATTTAAACCAGCCGAACCTTTTTTTTTAGCTGAATAGCTCTGGTTAATAATAACAATCCCATGCTATTTAATCACCAATTCCAAAAAAAAATTTTTATTTTTTTATGAAAATCATATATTTTACTTATTCAAAAGAAAATTAAAAAACGGGCCAGAAGTCACATTACATCCCCCTCCCCAAATAAGACCCTCATTACCTAGTGGCACTAAATTTATCAGGTCACTGACACACTTAAGTACAATTTCATATCTTATTTGAGGAAGCAACGCTTGTTAAGGTAAATAAATTAGTAGTCAATGACAGAAACAACAATTACCAATAGCAGAACTAAAATTGAACCATAAGCACCAAAGCTGAACACCTCCAAGTTTAAATAAGCAATTCGCCTAGGACACGCAATTTAAGAATCTACAAGAGACCCACACTCTACCAATCCAAAGAGCTGTCTTGTCAGTCTCAATGTCTTGAAAGCAAACTCTTTCCGTACCTAAATGGCTTCATTATTAAACAAGGATATACAGAACCACGAGAGACAGTGAATCGGCCACATTCAAAGTGGAAGAAGGCATTGAATTATTCGACAATGCAGAACGAAGCGCATCAATTATAGCAAGAAAACATGGGTCCACCCGCGGGACTATTTTAACAAACAATAAGGAACGGTACAAATGCAGAAAGAAAGGATTTCAAGCAGGATCTCCGTCTTCCTTCATAATATCAGACTGTATCACCTCTCGCCACAATTTACAACGTACCAAGACAGGCCATTGAAAATGCCCGTCTTTGTGCCATATGCTTTTTCCACGCCAAATTTATTCCTCACAGACGGCGCGTTTTGACGACTTGTTAGTACCGAAGCGCGCTGTAGACAAAGACTTTCTGCGCTCCCACGACCACGTTTAAGTATTTATCAAAGTTTGCCTTCAGACCATTAACAGTCCTTGATAAAAACATTCAAAACACGTCATCGAGCACAACCGATGGCAATTTTTATTCCTTGCAGACAGGTCAACCATTGAGATATAATTAATAACCTGCACACTCGAAGCACATTACTGGCACCAATGACCGTCATATACACATCAAATTCACACTCTACCTGCCCGATAGAAGCCACACAACAGGGATTAAAATTAACAACCGAGTCGCCAAAATCCTCTTCATTCCCGTACTGCACGCCAAAAGCACGGCTCTATGACAACGACTGACAAACACAATCCCGTTTGAATCCAGATAAGAGAATAATTAATGTGACTAAGCCTCAACAGCCAGGGGTCCCTCGCAAAGTTTTATCTACTCGAAGTTCCCAATGACTAACCGAGTCAGGACGGCACCAAAACTGACTCGGCCATTGACGAAACTAGCCCGAGGAGGAATAGCAAAACGCTATACAAGCTGATCATGGATTTGTGCGGCATTGCACAGAGCATCACCTACAGATGACTACAAAGTTGTTAACTTTCATTATAAGCATATGCCTAAATGACAATAAGAAAGCAACTTATGGAACATGTATGCAGTATTGGAGCTTAGCATAATGGTATATCGCACTGGAAAATATGACGAAATGAAACTACAACATTATCCAAAATTCATCCTCGACCTTGTATCCATGTCCCAAGGACATGACCCCTCCCTGGAACCCATTTACTATGGCTAGAAAAGAATAAATTATATTATGAAAAATTAGAAAATATTATATTACACTATATTATATTACATCCTATTATATTACATTATCTTACCTTATATTATATTATATTATATCATACCAAGGGCGCATCAAAAAGTAGCATTACAAATAAAACCACAAATATGATTTCGATAAAATAGGTACTAATCTCACATGGTCTAATTCAATAGGTCAAGAGATGGCTGGGCCCCACATGGGCAATTACTGCATAAAAACAACAAATGCGGGCACTAGCAGCAGAACAGAGGAATTCAAAGAAAGTCCATTCCATTGCAAATGATGATAAATAAACACACCTCTATTTTTTGCACATATTCATTATGAAGCACTTGGTACTGCCTCTCAAGCTCCTGATTTTTTTCTAACAAGACCTTTCCAGCTTCAGCAGCTAGCATCAAATAATGATCTTTCTCTGCCAGCTCTACATAAACATCCTTGACACCATCTTCAATACTCATATCTAGAAAGTCACATACTAGAGGTCTTAACACTAGCACAAAGGTATTAAATTAAAAAAAAATTACCAAAAGAATCCATGAACAAAACAAAATGATAACTAAAATGCCACAAGTTAATACAAATAACTGACATAAACTTTAAGAAATAAATTTTATGCTAACAGGTCCACTACATAACATACAATCACCAGTAACTGATATGAACCTCAGGAAACAAATCTAATTCTTGCAATCCCATCTACTATGCATAACAAATTTACTATTAGCTTTCAATCAAATGCTGTCATGAGACTCTCAAGCAACTACATCTATGCATTACTATTCAATAGACCAGGTAGTGCTGATGTAATGCTGGCATTACAGAAATTCATTTATATTACTTCTGTTATAGGTTTTTACAAAAAGATTAGATCAGCTCATGTTAAAATTCGATAAAGAATTTTATACAGAAGGCTGAGGTTCGATTAGGATTTTAGAATTGCAAATGTTTCCTGAACGTGATGTTTCACGTTTTTCTATACATTAACATGGGATTTAAAATCGTAGAATCCAAGTCAAACATGAGCACTCTGGATCAAATTCCAACAAGATTTGATTGTAAAACAGTTATAATTATTCTGAATATGCCAACACATGTGTTTGCATATGCTATATCTTAGATACCAGCAAAGATTTTATAATGATTGCATTCTTGCACTTACAAGTTGTCGTAGGTCGCAATGGGGCATTGCATATGGCAGCGAATTTAGGTGATTACTGAATAAGGGTGTAAAGCATGAAAACAAAGAACAGGAAATAGTTTTTTCTTGCTTTGATAACAGAAGCAACATCTATACACATTTGAAAAATACTAAAAAAAAAATTGAACAACGAAAACCCCTGCCTCACTTAAGATCAGAATAAACACAAAACTTACGAGCAGCGGGCTCCTCAAAAATCATTCCCTCTAAAGCATTGCACTGCGAAGCAAGTCCATACTGAGTATTGTAGGCCGAATTGAAAGAATCTTCAATGGTGACCATGTTAACCAACTCGCTAGTACGGAGGGTACCACATTCTATCAAGGATGTTGAATCAAAACAAAGCTCGTCACGGCCATATTCGCGGTAATTCATGATGCAGGCGACTCTCACATGCGTCGCGTCGATTAAGGAAATCCTAATAACGGCCGTATCGATTCACCTTTAAATACCAACGGGCAATTATGTTGGCCGCTTTGTAGTACGGCGAAGGCCAGCCTCCGTGCTCCGCATTTTGGAAACTTCGAATTTGATGCAGCGAGGCATCTACTTGGTTGTCGTCATACTCGCCCACCAAACGGGGGATGTTGCGTTATCATACGAATATTACCGTTTCATTTGAAATTCGTTACCATGCGAATATCAAAAAGGGTTGGAAACATAAGCTCTAGATTCTGTTTCGTTTCTGCATCTCAATTCCAAGAACCAGGGTCTTCCAGCCGCACGGCTGAAGGGGAGGAAACTAAAACAACAT
Organism: Craspedacusta sowerbii; assembly: GCA_003687565.2. Taxonomy (NCBI): domain Eukaryota; kingdom Metazoa; phylum Cnidaria; class Hydrozoa; order Limnomedusae; family Olindiidae; genus Craspedacusta; species Craspedacusta sowerbii. The sequence goes on along the minus strand of QQSS02009345.1, from coordinate 11,302 downwards.
TGCACAGAAGGACTTAACACATTTATTTTTATCGGGAAGGCAAACCACCAAAGCTTGAAAAAAAAAGCTATATTGGCACTGTAGTACATAACTGCTCGCTAATATCTATTTGCATACTTTGAACACGCGTCGTAGAGTTGCGCTTCGTATCTTGGGCTGAGTTGACTTACATTTGAGCACATCCTTGACGCTTAGAAACGATAACGAAATCATTTTCCTTTTAAGACGCTAAACTGAGAGTCTAAATTGCTAGCATTTGATAGCCGTCAATGCATGGCACCTGTTATGAACTTCATGGTATACTTAAGACTGCAATGCATGCCGTTGCTTGGATTTATTCACTCACACTTGACCTGGTTCGCTCATGCTCAGTACACACACACAAATATAAAACATTTGGTCCGCCGAGCCCTCTAAAACACGATTACCAACCAGCACCAAATGACGAAGACTAGAGAAGGCAGCAGACTAGCTATTAGAGTAAGGGAAAGATATACAGGCCATGTGGCAAGAACTTAATCGTTGCTGATATATAGAGAAGAACTGCTGGTGTTAAGGACTAGCTTAGAGAATAAAGGTAGCATTCTTAGCAATTTACATTAAGTCTTAGAAAGCATAGGTAAACCACACTTTGACATATTTGTGAGACTGCTGACTGCATGCAGCGATTAAAATAAGAAATTTTGGGTTTAACAAAGTGTTAGTCAAGCCCGATCAAAAACCAACAAGCCACGACCGCACCTTTGAATCCGCAGGGCTGGTAGTTCGCAGAAGAGGATCGGATGGTCAAATTGCCGCCACAGGAAAATTGCCAAATGGTCGGGCGATCCTAAAGACTTTCCGAGATTCATGCAATGCGCATTAGACTCCTATTTCTCTCTATATCCTGTTGAAAAGTTTTCTTATATTTTAAGTTACCAATCAGGCGAAACGGAAATGTCCATGAAAGGGTTTGAACTAACTGAGGCAAATGATAAACAAGTGCTCAAAGTTTTAATAAAGCATTAGAAGGTCGGCAGCTAATTATAAATACGCAATATGACGGACTGATAAAAATGCAATGCGCTTTGTCAAATTTCCGACACAAAGGGTGTGTATTAGAGATTTTTTGACCAACCCCAAACCCATGTTTGCAGTTTGCACTCATGGTGATTAAATTCAGATATGTATGGACCTCTGCTCGCGCTTAATCTAATTTGCAAATTGTACTTATGGTAGAACTTAATCATCATATGAAAATTTGACTCAACTACGTACACATTGACAAAGTCATAAATGCGCTAAGCAGGAATTGAAGCACGCCAAAGATGTACGCCAAATCCAAACTACGCACTTAAGCCAATGTTCAGCCTTCATGAAAATACGAAAGTCCTCAGCACCAACTTATCAAAGGACAACAAGTCTTGCTGTTCTTTAGCCGACGCCTGAAAACTAATAACCGATAATGCAAGTCACGAAAGCCATTCGTCAAAGGCAAGGACGTTGCTTTGCATGCTTGCGAATGGGTCATGTGGCAGAAATTGCACTTCAGTCAAGAAATACTTCAAATGCAAGTGAGGTCACCTCACCGTATTATGTGGCGCCAGCGAAACTCACGTGGCACCGATAAACCAAGCCCTGAAGCCAGGTAATTTCCATCTAGCATCGACGCACAACACTTCCAAAAAAATTGAAAAAAATATAATGACATTTGCATCCGTTTCTTCCTTATCTAACAGCAGTGGAATTTTTCTGCGTGAAACAGTTCTGCCATCAACTCTTTCGGGCCGAAACACAAATAATGTCACGTACTATTTGACAGAAGTTGCCAGAAACCATTCGTTATGAAAGACATGTGCTGAAAATTACATATGAAGACAATCCGAACAGAAATTTTAGGAGGCAGCACATCCGGAAGTGCCATTATTGGTCCATCCACGCATGACATGCTCAGCTTAGCTTGCAACGGAAGCTGAGATTCGCCTTCTTATTGGACTCATCTATTAATGGAGTATAATTGATGGAGAAGTTATCCCAAGTGGCAAATTCAATCAAGTCTTTGCGGTAAACTATAAATTTGGATATATTTTGTCATGGCGAATCATCCACCAGTTTACATAGTTCAATGCGAGTTGACACTACCCAGACAACTTTTTGCCAGGGCATCTCCCAACGACAGCATAGCGCAATGCCGAACTAGATTTGGGAACTTGAACATCTCGTTATTGTACTGACCTAGTGCAACTACATTATCCAGGAGCAAATTAACTTGGGCATGGTTGAGCATGTACGAGCAGGAGTTAGTGGGGAGATCAGAAAAGTTTATTACATGCCTTACGCATGTCTTGTTCAAGACGATTAAGTCACCTTAAAAGTCCATGTCGTGTTTGATGCATTGGCATAAACTGACTGCTTATCCTTAATCAAGCGATTGCCTCTTCGCTGGGTCGAGTTTTTCTACCAACGTTTTTGCAATTCTACGTTAATTGCCTTGCCATCGAATCGAGTAAGAAGCCGATTTAGAGAAACAATTCTTAAACAATGGCGTTGACGAACATGATCGATATGATTTAAAGTTTACTTGGACAAATAAAAATGCCATAGACCGAAAACCCGATTTAAAAGTTTGTTTTTTTTTTAACCGATTTAAGAGGGTTTGTGTCGATGCAAATGGCAATCCATTCCTGCTTGCAGCAGTTATTAGAACTCGTCTTCATTCAGCTGTCAACCAAATTCCCAGTACTTGCATGCGATCTCGAAATATGAACTTCCGAAAACTACTGTGGAGACACAGACACCAAAGCCACATGGCCAAAGATTTTAACTTAAGTAAAAACACCTCTTTTAGAAAGCTGACATGAATCTCTCCCAACGGTCTACAAAGGATCTACGTCTTCAGGAATTTGTCAATGAAGCTGAAAATAAACACTAAGGATCTACAGAACCTTGCGAACCCAGTTACGATGAAACGACGCGGAAACCATCGCTGCAGTCCACACCTACAAGGCCTTATTTGGGATAGGGTATTAGACATTATTTGGGATAAGATCTTGATATACCCTGAATATAGACCTTAGCTCATTGGTGTCAGAAGCAGTATTCACAAAGCGGAAGTTTCTTTCTGTGTCGTCGTACATTTATAATCCACTTGGGTTGAAAGCCCTATTTCAAAAATTTGAAAAGATTTAGGTACTTGGGATGATCCCTGAAGTGAGGAACTTGTATAAGCCTTTCGTACGAGATGTAAAGAGCCCAATCAGTCTCTACTATGTACCTTCCCTAGACGATACATCGCAGCCCACGGATAAATTCTCAATCTTATCGCTGAAGGTTTCAGCGATGCACCTTATGCGGCATTTGGAGGCGTAGTTTATATCAGAGCTGAATTAAACGGGCAGAACGTAGAAGAAGTAGCAACGGTTTGCTTGAAGATCCGCGTAACCCATTGCAGAACAGACCGAAGCTCTGCGGTGCGCTCATTGTATCTCAGCTCATTAGTCGTTCGAACACAACTCTAAACACCTTCACATGTGGAGTCTCTCTGATTGAACCTGTGATTCTGTTCTGGTGGATCCAGAGTTGTATCACCTGTAAATCGTTTCGTGGAAAATTGCCTTTAAAGCTATCTGGGAAGAAGTACCCCGTAAAGAATGGTTCCACGCTCCAGTTCACCAAAATATAGCTGATCCACCGAGCTGAAGTTGCAGCATGTTGCTGTAGCGCAAAGACAGGACTGGAACCATTGTACAGCATGGCTGAAATTACCGCGTGGCCAGCGGCCAGTATCTTTAAAATTGGAGGGTTGGAAAGGTGGGAGCCGGAAGAAACGCATCTACAGAAGACCACCACTAACCTGGCTTCAACGCAACCTATCGATGACCTCGACGAGATCTTCGACTGTAAGACATGTAACGATTATAATAAGCTCATCAGAGTAACTGCAGGAACTTTCCGCGTCATACAAAACTTTAAGGAAAGAGCATCTGAAATCAGAAAAAAGTCACTCACGAATGCACAAAAACACAGAATTAGATTCTGCTGAAAACAAAAATCCTGAGAAGCTCTGGTTTCGGTTTCTGAATAACTCCGCCAAAAACGACCCACCGATTTCAGAGGTTGCTAAATCCCTTGGCTTATATGCAGATAGTAGCGGCATAATGTGATGTACCAGCAGGCTCCGAAAATGCAAGTTGCTGATGAAAGCAAAGTTTCATATCATCTAACCCAGATCCCACTTCCTCTTTAATTCCAGAAGTATTGCAGCGCACAAGAAAGTTCTCCGTGACGGTAAATGGAAGAAACCCTCAAAGAGTTGCGTTCCAGATTCTGGGTTATCAAAAGGCGACAGAAAGTCCAAAGGGTTATCCGTCAATGCGCACGATGGAAGCGCCTTAGGAAAGCCCTACCCAGACCAATACATTTAATACCAGTGTTTCGTTTAAAGGCATTGAAGCAGCTGAATATGATTTCTTCGGGGCTCTTGATATCAAATCAGGCCATTCACAAGACCCAAGCATCACTGCAAGTTACGCTTCACTTGTGCGTCGTCATGAATGCGTCACCAGGAATTCACCAATGATCTCGGAGCTGAATCTTGCGTTGCAGCATTGAAGATTTAAGGCACGCCTGATTTCCCACATGGCAAACACTGTTCACAGCACACTCGTTATATAATACAACCTTCGAATACAACCTTGCCAGAGCTGCTAGACGGAGAGGTTTTTTTGAAAGACTCATACGGTCGACAAAGAGATGTCTCCGCAAATCCTTAGGCTTAGCTCGTCTCACTTTTGAAGAGCTGTCAACAGTTTTATGCGAGGTCGAGGCAGTTTTAAACAGCAGACCATTTACCCAAATCTATGAGGACGATATTAAACAAACCCTCACCCGTGCTTGCAAGGAAGATCCTGCTCGCTCGAAAGTAGCACAGCCACAAGATCACCCGACAAATAATATGGAACAACCACAGATCTCGGACGATCTACAGAAAAATGGGCGGTTGCCGCAACACTTCTGGAAACGTTGGGAGAAAAAGTACGTGATGAATTTAAGAGAAGATTGTAAACTTACCTCAAGAGGCAAAAGACCAATTTTAGAATTACCAGACGAAGTTATTTCAAAAAACGGAGACAAGGAGATCGCAACGGAGACTGGCTGTAACACAGTAACTCATCAAAGGGGTTGACGAAAAAGCTCGGGGCGCGGTTATACGACTGGCTGCGAGAGGTAGGCAGCCAACGACACTTAAACGCCACATTCAACATCTGATCCTAATCGAGGTTCGGGAGTAAGAACCATTCCTATGGAGAACTTCGCCTAAGACAAGGCGAAAAAGCAAGACTCTCGGAGTATACACGAAAGGCTTCCAGCAAACCCCATGAATGACGACGCGTACGTCATGTCCCATGGACTCAGATGACGATCAAGTATCCTTCTCACAAAGTACTAGTTACGCCTACTCTTTAGGTAGATACATTGTGAAAATGAAACCGACACAGTAGAGGTTACTTCTCTGATCAGCCGACAACGACGAGTAGCCGCAAGCTACGGGCAACCCCGGCTTCGCATCACCAGCAACATCTCTGACGAATTATCTCTACTCTATCTGACGTCGAAGCAAGTATTTGAGTGGCAGGGGAGAGAATCTTCAAAATCTTTTCACTAAGTATGTTCTTTGAAAACGCGTCGCAGAATTGAGTTTGACTTCTTTGGCCAACCTGATTTACATTTGAGCACGTTCTAGACGCTTAGCAAAGATAACGAAATCGCTTTCGCTTTCGAGACTGTAAACTGAGAGTCTAGAATGCCTGCGTTTGATAATCTTGGATACACGGCACCTGATATAAACTGCACAGTATATTTGAGACTGCATTGCATGCCCTTGCTTGGACTCCTTCACTCACACTTGACGTGGTTCACTCATGCGCGCAGTACAAACACACACACACACAATCACACAAACACACACACACACATACACACACACACACACACACACACACACACACACACACACACACACACACACACACACACACACACACACACACAGATATTACAGGTGTCTGGCACGGCAAACTCGCGTATAACAAAATAGGCCACTCCTACCGGTTCAAGGAATTCTTGTCACAACGCCTGTTTTCATATCCCATCAAGAATTTATCCCTCCTCGGAAGCATTTATAAAATACAAAAAACCGTTGAACAATAAAAGCGTGTATTGAGTTAAATATGGGATTCCACTATTCTCCATTTACAATGAGATCTTGCTCAATGTCGTCGTACAGAGACTGAACTTCCAGGGGCATGGTGAACCCAGCCGCACACAGTTCTATCGCCTGAACAAGCCGACAACGGCAAGCTGGCTTCATAGAGTCCATTATAATCCTCTCGCGAACAGCATTGACGATTTCGTCCAGCTTACCCTGCAAGTTAAAGCAAATAAACTTACAAAATACGCACATGGCCGTTACCAAAACATTCCTTAAAAAAGGTGTAGTAGACAGCGGAGGTATCTAATAACAACTGCGGGAACGCTGTTCCAGAGATCACTATGGTAGGGTCATTTCTTCCTCTGGTTTCATTGAGTTTCTCTAAGATGGTCTGTTTCCGGGAGAAAAGAAAAAAAAACACTACAAGTCCAACCCCATGCCATTAGGACATTGTGATATCGTGACGTCCGCAAGAACATAAAGTGGCCTTCTCCTCACACTGAACGTTAACCACAAACCGTGATTATGAAAAAATTCGACATATGCACGCATCCAAGCTGCTCTAAAATGACCCAGGCAAAACGACACTTAGATACTATCATTCATATGCCAATCTGATCGACATATGTTTCTAGATGTTTGGTTACTTGCTTTTGGTATATGTATGAAGAAACTTAATGAGCAAAATACAACGCTAGCATTCGTATTTGGTATGTCAGCTTCATCTATTCGAGGTTCTAGTGACAAAGCACATTATTTTGCACAAAACCATGGTTACATTTTAGAAGCCGGGAAAGGCCAGACAATACAAAAGCGATCCTCCAAGAAACCACAAAGCCGATCGACAATGTGCTAGGACTTCATACCAATGTAACCAAGGTGGGTAAATATTTATTTTAGGTTTAGATTTCTCTATTAGAGTCTCTATTCCAATTAAACGGACTTTGATCACTCAGTCATCAAAGCAAACAATCGAACAACATATTTTTAAATAGTTACATGCAATAGGGATAAACTACAAACAAGCCGCACCTTATCATCACTAAGAATGAGAGGACCAACTTTTTCGAATTCTTGATAAAAGTATAATATAGATTCTGACGACTCGCACTTCAACAACTCAAGCAGAATGGCAACCACAGCCGGAACTAATGGTTTCAGGGTAGAGTTTTTTACTCTCAGCAGCCTGTACAGTTCACAGAGAAAAACAGCAAACCCATAATAACTTTCCGGTTGCCGCTTTCTCAGTTCCTCCCTCTTAACATAAAACTGCTGCACTACACGAAGCAACGGCGTCCTTATCTGGCTATGCATGTCATGGCTACTCCATACAATGTTGCACAGCAAAGCACCTTGAGAAGCGAAGTCTGGCTCTTTCATTGATCTTTCTGATAATGTTGTAACAAATGCCTCCATGTCATTTTCACACTTCAGCAGCTCTACTTCGGAAAGTACGCGCTCGGAAGCTTTTGTTACCGAAAGGAAGGCAAGATCTTGTACAAGCTTTTCAATAAGCGGCTTGTTACTAAAGGTAGGCTCGGAAAAAGGTGAAGTCGGTTTTTCTTCAACATGCTTCAAAGCAACGCCTAAAAGAGTGGGAAAAGAAAACATGCACAGGCAACAGCGCAAAAAAGCCATTACAAAAAGTCGGCTTGTTTTTTCACTGATTTGCATTCTGGACCACCTGTTCCCGGTTCTTAACTGCACGGAAAGGTAGATGCTTTTAAAAGCCAATACATAAGAACGTTATATTAAGCGGGAGGAAGGAAAAATTCCACAATGAGAGAAAGATTATAACCTAATTTTGATCGAATTAACAGCTAAAATCCAAAGATTTTCATGTGTCATATAGAACGGTTGTTTATTGACTTTGTTTTGCCAGCAGTCAAGACGAGATCTGCTAAAATCGGCTTACGAAGAGATCATTAATAGCACCATGGGTGGTTACATGCAAAAATTTCATTAAAACTGTTAAAAAACTATATAAAAATAAGTGAAAATCCTTGTTTCAGCACACTTTAAGGAGATACATCAGTATCATAACTTAGCCATAAATGCTGATAAACGTTGTACTAATGAATGCAGCTAATTTTCAAGTGTTGAAGCCTCCTAGAAAAATAAGGAAAAATAACCAAAGACCTTGCAGACCCATGACTGATAGGGCTTTTCTGAATGACTAAAAACTCCTATTTCTGTCGAAAATCATTGGCACATTCAAGACAAAAGGCCTGCATTTATGAAATGGTAGCACAACAAATGCTGATACTCTTGCCACTACAGCTGAAAGCCAAAACTGCAATATTGCAGCAGAAGCCAAAGCTTGAAACCTACCATAGAACTAACAAAAAACATTTTCTACCTAAGTTCTATATCTACAGACAGATGTGCACAATTTCAAGGAAAAATTTATTGTGAGATTTAATACCATTCCAGCTTTCATGGAGCCATACAAAGATGTTGCAAAGCTGAGATATCTGGGTACTGCAGCTGAAAGCCAAAGCTTGTAACCTACCATTCAAGTAACCAAAAAGCATATTCTGCAATATTTCCACACTAAGGTATAGATCTTACACAGCACAAGGGTACAATTTGATGTGAGCTTTCATACCATTTCAACTTTCAGGTAAAACATATTTTGCAGAACAATATTTGCAGAACAATGAAACAAACTCACCTCTACCTCGACCTCTTCCTCTACCAATAGCACCAGGTAGAGGGCTAGCCATGCTTGAAATGTACTGATGCCAAGGTCTTGATCCTCTGAACCACAGACAGCACAAAGGCAGTGCTTACCTCTACAACAGAGAAATAATCTGGAGCTGATTCTTCTTGTTCCACAATTTCATAACCAGATACACATAAAATGCCTTTACAGAAGTCCGGAACACAATAAAATAGATTAACTTTGAAAAAATGTACCCCATAGGCAAACATAGCTTTGCAAATCTGTATCTGAGAGGCATCATAGCGGATACTGGCAACAACAAGCTAAAATATAATTGACAGTTGGGTTTTTCAATGAAAAATGAATTCTACTAAAGGATATATCACAGATATTGAATTTTAAATCTATCATCATGATGGCAGAAATTTTAACTAAACTGTTTGGGTTGTCAGCAAAAATTACTTCATATCCTGACTAATACAAGCTACCAGCATCAGTGATGGTTTGGAAAAATGTCAGTAAATGAAGAATTAGAGTTAAATAAACTGTCTTTTTTACAGAAAAACAAAAAAAAAACAACCATAAAACAAGTACAAAAACATAGCAAGCATTAATTAAATAATGATTTGTAAGAGGAAAGCTCAAACTTAATAAACTCCGCACATTCCTTGACACACTCTAGTCTACGAGATATGAAAGAAACTAGAGCAAAGATGTTAACAGCAAGCCATTTTTTTTCACTCACTCACTGACACACACACACATACACACACACGCACACACACACACACTCTCTCTCTCTATCTCTCTCGCTATAGCAATTCACAAATTTATAGGCAATGAAAAATTTCAATTATGCGTACATATTCATACCGATTGCTTAAAATATTGCATTACAGCCCCACTGGCCAAAGAGAGATATTCAGTAACAGTGATGCATGTAATTATGGCCTTTTTCATGCAGCATCTATGTTAAGATCAATTGGTAATTCTAACCAAATAGAAGCTCATGAAAGCAATTAGTGTTGTAAGGCCGATCTACTTTTCAAAGAGTGTCAGGATTCCAGCAGTTGGGCAAACAACAAGACCATTAATGCCATACATAAATCAGGTGATCCTTGTAGCCTGACCTCATCAAATGTCTGAAGTATTCATGCAAGCTCTGAAACAGCCTCCTATTCTCAATCTCTGTTTTCTCAGATAAGATGCAACCTACAGCCTACTAAAAACAACACTGGCATTCTTAAATCTGATGAGTCATTTCAAATAAGGGTACTATCACGTTTGCACCGTCCCTTGAGTCACAAACCGGGGCTTATTTTGATTCTTCAAGCCCACTGGCGAAGCTTCTACAACTGCAAGCAGACATGCATGCAGCAAGTACACAAGGCTATATTGCCTGTTTATGGGGTTGCTGGACATGCAGGCAGCTCCAATAGTTCTTTAATTTTTTTTTTTTTTTCTTTTTTTTTTTATCATCCGGTTGCCCAACAACTCAACGAAAACGTAGAGCTGTTATCTCCGCGCACTGGGCGTAAAATAAAGTAAAGCTTTACATCCAAAAATGTAAGGTCCTTGCCTGTGCGTGTGGTGATAACATATAATAATGTACATTTGATGGTAAACTTGGGTAGGTGTTAGTGCTGTGAGTGGGCAAGGATTCGAAATTATAAAAGAACCGCAGAATATAGTCACATCGTAAAAGTGCAAGACGTTCGCAGTTTTGCATATAGGTGGGAAAGTGATGTTAGCTCCGACACCGAAACATGAGGACTGAAACGTAGCGATCGAAGGCGGTGGGTTACGATGGTGGTCTTTTCAACGATATGTCAACGATCCCTAAAACGAATGAGCGGGCGCATGGTTTCGTCACAAGGTTTCAACTAAGGGTAAAATTCCACTACTTCTGGTAATAGCATGTAGGCATCCCGCAAGGCCTTTTTTTTTTTTTTTTTTTTTTTTTTTTTTTTTTAATTTGTCCGGTTACCCGGCAGCACTAGCAAAATGGTGCCTGGTGCCGTTATCTTTCACAAATTATCGTAGCATACATCCATAAAGTTAGTAAATTTCTTCTACATATAAGAAAATAAAATTTGTAACAGATATATTCTTTCCCTGCTCCATACCATGTTTAAGAAGACTTAAACTAACGTTTCAAAAGAATGTCGTTTTGCCGTCTCGCATAACTCATCTGCAACTCCAAACAAAAGGCGATATCCACACAGAATTTCAGTAATTTTGCTTTTGGTTACTATTCAAGAAGACGGGTTTACAACGGGGGGTATCCGCGATTTTATGTTAAAAAAAAACTCTCCTTACACTGAAATTTCCGGAAAGAAATATAACATAATAAGCTTCCAAGAATCTTTCGCTATAAACGCGGCGTTATGCTCTACTGAAAGTGGTAACCTCCTCTACCACTTTTGATTCCTTGCGCATAGTTGCAC
>QQSS02009234.1:0-19794 GCA_003687565.2 Craspedacusta sowerbii | reverse complement strand
ATACATACACATGTGTGTGCGTGTGTGTGTGTGTGTGTGTGTGTGTGTGTGTGTGTGTGTGTGTGTGTCGCACAGCTGATGACCCAGGTCCTTGGCTTGCACGGATTCTTAACATGTTCTCACATTTTTATTTCTGGTTTCCAGTGACATCCCTGAAAGGAGGGTGACTCCAAGGATAGTCTTGCTAGGCGTGAGCTGTCCGCCCCGGTGTACGCTAAGAGAAACAGCGGTTGTGCAAGATCGGGTTATAACAGCGCCTATTGGCCGTAATGGTGCTGGCCACGCATGTACAGCGACAGTGGGATGCCCCTTGGGGCATTTGGGGGTCACGCCTGCTTAAGTCTGGCCATCCCAGAACAATAAGTAACCCCCCCCCCGTCCATCCACAGGTGTGCTTACGTCGGCATGCCACCTGTGTGGATGTCAATATTATGACTTGCTACAATTGATGAGGTTGACGATTTTGTGGATAAAGTACAAGGATCACGAGACTCTGGAGGTCAGAATGAGTGTGAAAGATATGGACGACCCTTTGCTTCTAGCAAACGCAAGAAGATACATCAAACTAAGAAATCGTGTGGCCAAACGGCAGCGGAAGTTCAGCGCATGAGAGAACCCAGTAAGACGCCGGTTAAACTGGGCACGAAAACTCACCAGTGCCCAAGGAGAACCTGAATCTGAATCGCCGAGACGCCGCGCGATCATTAATTGGCCGAGTGCAAAGGACCGGCAGCGTGGAAAGCAATGGAGGACGATGCTACGGTAGGTTTAGTCATCCTTCGAGACTCAGCTGTTCAGAGGGCAGAAGCTATGGCCAAGCTCGTGAGCGATTATGGACTGGCAAGATTCAGAACAAAAGAGCGAGCGATTCGACCATCTGGGAAGGTGCATGAGGACGTACTATCCAGACGCCGAAGGAAGACACAAGAGCTGCGTAAGGACGCGAGAAGGATGTGGAAGGCAATAAAAAGGAGCGAAAATTAGGAGAAGGCTGCGTTGCGGCTGAAGACCATCTGACGCAAACATGATGTGACCCAAATCGCGGCACGAAAAACATCCCAATACATGGCTTGGTGAGACCGACTACCACAGGGGTAGCCTTTAATGAGACCAGGCTAAAGCTGCACGAGGTACAGTCGGTGGTGCGGAAGGCTCGAGCTGGTGCTGCGGGTGGGCCAAACGGGGTCAAGTACGAGGTATATAAGAATTGCCCTGGGATAACGAAGTGGCTGTGGAAAATATTGGCTAGGGTCAGGGATGAGGTGATATACCGAAACGTTGGTGTGTGGCGGACGGTATCTTTACACCTAAAGAACTTGATTCCACGTCAGTAAATTAGTTCCGACCAATTTCTCCGCTGGACGTGGAAGGGAAGGTGTTTATTTCAGCACTCGCCGGGCGGCTCACAAATTTTCTACAAGCGAATGGGTACGTGGACTCGAGCATCCAAAAGACAGGAATACCAGACTTTCCCGGTTGTTTAGAACATGTTTCTTGTATATGGGCAAAAATCATGGGAGCTAAGAAGGATAAAGTTAATCTGCACGTTGCATGGTTAGATTTGGTGAACGCATATGGAGCGGTGCATGGAATGCTGTATTTTGCGCTTGATTTCTTCCATGTACCAGGAAAGCTGAGATTATGCTTAGTCGCATACTTCGACAAATTTAGATTCAGGTTTTCTGCTAGTGACTATACTACAAGGCTAGTGCGTCTTGAGAAAGGAATTGCGATGGGATGCTCAATATCACCGATTCTTTTTGTGCTGGTGATGGAGGTTATACTGCGTGGCACGCGGTGTCCACGCGACCTGAAAGCTTTTATGGATGACATAACACTTCTAGAAGATGAAGGCGACAGGACGAGGGAGGTGCTCGAGCGGTTGCAAGAACTAGTGGCATGGGCGGGGATGGAATTTAAACCGAAGAAATGCCGATAGCTTTCGTTAGTGAAAGGACAAGTCACGAGGGATGTATTCCAAATAGGCAGGGAGAGGATTCCAAACATTCAAAAAGGAGAATTCAAAAGCCTGGACAGATGGTATTCATTCCCAGAGTCAGTCCGCCATCGTGGAGTTGAAGTACAGATAAAGGTGGAAGAATATTTGCAAGTGATCAATGATTGCAGGCTGTCAGGAAAGTTCAAGGTATGGGTAGCGCATTTTTCACTTCTTCCAAGGATCATGTGGCCACTTACTATATACGAGATTGCTCTTTCTCGAGTGGAAGCAATAGAGATGAAAATCAGCAAAGCCGTCAGAAAGCGGCTGGGCGTGCCAAAGGCACTCTGTTCGGGAGCGTTTTACCTGCCGAGCGCACCACTGCAGTTCCCGCTATCGTCAGTGGTGGAAGAGTATGAGGTGGCGAAGGTACGAGTGCAGACTATGTTGACGGAGTCCAAAGATCAAAGAACAAGAGAAAATCCCCCCAGAGTTAGCTGTTGGAAAGAAATGGGACTTGGAGCAATGTGTAAACCTGGCTGAAACCATGGCGAAGCATAGCGAAGTAGTGGGGATGGTGCAGGACTCACGAATGAGCCTTGGTGGTCGTGAGCTCGGTTCTGGTCAGAGGATGGTGCACGGGGGAGAAGGAAGCCAAAACTAGACGAAGTCCGGGTATTGGAGGAGGAACGGCACGCGGCGGAGGCGGCTCGACGAGGCCAACAGGGACCGTGGCTCAACTGGAACGGCGTAGAGAAGCTGGAGCATACCTGGAGTGGCATATGGGAAAGAAGTTAGGGCAGTCTAAAGAACGTGATGCTGATGGCATACGATGTTTACTCATAACAGAAAACAAGGAAAGTGGAAAGGGTTAATACGCGTCTTGCGTAAACGAATGCGATTTAAACCTAAGACGAACGAAGACTTGAAAAGTACGCGGAACTGCAGGCGGAAATAAACAGCGCAGGATGGGATTACGAACTTTTCCATTCGAGATTGGCTGCCGAGGCATTGTGTGTACTTCAGCGCGAGTATTTTTGAGGAAAGCGGGAGTAGACCGAGGTCAAACAGTGATGAATTAAATGGCAAAGGCAGTGGAAGAGGGGAGTGCTAGGATTATGCGGACATGCAGACGACATCATCTGGCAAGCGTGAATGAGGTAGCATGAGTGGCTCAAACCAAATACGATACCACATGGACCTGGGCGCACCAACTTATAGCTGGGGCGCACAGCTGATGACCCAAGTCCTTGGGTTGCACGGATTCTTACCATGTCCTCACATTAGTGAGAGTACATATAGACACACAGTATGCCAACATATAGCATGCCAACATATCGTATTCTTGCATTTCTAGATTTCTTTCTATTGCCCAGCATGACAAAAATAAGATGGGGCAAGATAAGTTGGTCCTGAGCACCAAATATGTTCCCAGCCGGTCACACTAGCAAAAGCTATAGGAAGAAATAGATAGCTCACTCACCGGCACACCACCAAGAAGATATTCTGGTGGAATATCACTAATGGATGGCTATGATTAAAAAAAATAACTAATTTTATGGCTAGTTACATGGGGAGAATAAGCAATATGCATGAACAGAAATATCGACTACTTACTAATGGTACTGCAGTGGTTATGTATATGCAAAGTTATAACACCGCAAACCCATAACACAGAGTAATGCATTTTGCAAAACCCAGAAAAGATGGAAGTCGATCAATCAAGATAGGGCAGACAAGCCAAATAAGATTCTATAAAAATTCCGTAAGCCATAGAAGGAATCGAAAAATATTTTTGGCGAGCCGGCACTTAGAAAAAGCTTGCAATTCTTCCCACTCTGCCCTGATTGCAAGATTATATTTTCTTGGCGGTAAAAAAGAGCCGTCCCGCACTCGTGGAGAAAATAAAATCGCGAATCTTGAATCGTTGCAGAAAAATTAGCGAGATCAAAGCTTACTTCTCGCTCCTTCTCCGGTTCTTTACTTTTCACCTTGCGTTCGGGTTCTACATAACCAACAGGGGGAGCAAAATCAACCTAGAATAGAGAAAAAGCTATGCCACTAAAGCGCCATGACCAACGGACACACACAAACATACACACAAACGCCCACACACACACACACACACACACACACACACACACACACACATACACAAACAAACACATACACACACAATACAGGCAACATGAAACATGATTTTAAAACGGAGCTCAATCTTGCATAAGAGCTTATGCCTAACACGAAAAACATAGAAAGACGTTCTCACTCATAAAAATAAAAAATAAAAACAATGGGATTCCGAATGTTTTCCCCGTTAGGCTATTGACGCAGACTGGAGATTTTTATAAATGTTCGTCGACTTGCCTTAACGCGGTCCGGCAGGGCGAGCTAACGCACAGCGCTATGGATTGTACTGAAAAATTACGACCAGCTTGCTAGAATGTACGACCTCACGCAAGGAGGAGTGACCTGCCGTGATCGCACAACGAGGATCGCAGTGTGAGTGACATGCGTCACGATATCGCATGGGTTCAACCACAGACGTTTCTAGACTTGTCTTATAGCGTAAGTCTCGGTCGAAAATCGCCTGTTTTCTCATGACGGAGCAGTCCGGTGAAGCTGACCCTTCTAATGACCAATAAACTGTCCAAAGGATTCGCTCCGATCGAATCGCCTTTCTACTTTGCTCTGATTTCCTAGGGTGAGCCTAGCAGTGATACCGTGCACGCTTTAATAACAACTCAGCATCATAGAATCAGCCTGGTCAAACCATAGCCCGTCAAGCCACCTGCTGGCATGAGAAAGCAGTAGATAAAAGCAGGGTTCTCCAAACTTATTGCCACGCGGGCCGTATTAATGAACATACAACCCTTCGGGGGCCGGATAGAGTCGAGAACAAATAAATTAGAATCAAAACAGACGTGTGGGGTTGAGCGAGGTGAAAGACTGACCGATTACCAACACTAAACCACACGGGGAATTTCAAACAAAGCATTATCGACGTATTTTATTTGCGAGTGGGAAGTGTGACCTTTAACGAATCATAAATGTACGTGATCCTTTTGGTTGCTAAAATGCTTCCGCGGGCCGTACGAAAAGGCAGGATCTGGCCCACGGGCCGTAGTTTGGAGACCCCAGGATTAAAGAATCGAATCCCCAGTGGTAAAAGCTGGAGTTGCAACAAGCGAAGTAAATATGAAAGATGTGCATATCACGGTATACAGAGCGTTCTGAACTCTTTAACAACAGCACAGAACAAGCAACCTGTCACAAATTCGTGATGGTGTTCAGCTGTTGCAGTTGCTTCACTACGGCATGGCAACACGTGTTCCTCGTTATTATTGATCCACGGCTTATCAGGGGGCCATGCGCGTCAGCAAGTGCAAGGTCGTGGCTACTAAGTTCACTTGATGTTAAGCCTGGCATTACAGGAAGATATATTAGGTGCACATGTATCTGTTAAAAATTTTAAAGCGCTTAACAGTAAACGACAATATAGCCTTAATTCGGGAGGACTTTTGACAGGATTTTTTTTCCAGGACTCTCGCAATCTAACGTCTGGAAACACCGAGACAGCCTGCACAAAAGCATGGTACACAAATGACAAGATATCACTTGTACCTCCATGTCACACTCAATAATTGATACTGCATTTTCCGGTTTGGTCTCAAGTACGAGCAGTTCATATATCTATAAAGAACAAGCACCACTTGAAACTTTACTGCCAAAACAAACCACAGCCAGGAACTACGCAAAGCTCCATAGAAATATTTAAACCTTTAAAAATGCAAATATCAATAAATCATCTGATGTATTAAATATCGAAGACTACAAACTATAAACAGAGGAGCAGGCAAATAAAGAACCAAAGCCTCCCTTTATATGCTAAATTGTGCTTTAAAACAATCAGCGATCGTTTTAAAGCACAATTTAATATAAAATTGGAGGCTTTATTGGAGTGACACTATAGCCTGTCATAGGCGGAGAAAATACCACGCACATATGGTAGATGCAAGGAAATCGCTATTTTACATTGAAGATACGCAAAGGACTAGTAGATCGTCCAATGACGTCATACCCCGTAAATAACCCCAAAACGAGCATCACCACATAAACTTCGATGCATTTTCCCTACGGCATAATTACCCCAATAATAAACCCAACGCTAAAGACCAAATGGACAAGGTGAGCCTTGCTTGATAATCCCCCTATTTTATATTTATTGCAGTTGATGTCGTTGTTGCTGTTGTTGTTGTTGTCGTTGGATGACCTTCGTTCGAAAACATTAAAGCCCGACTTCGGACTTACACGTCATTAACGATCTACGATTATATTAGGCTACAGTTTCGGCATGGAAAAAAAGAAATAACGAATTGGCTGCTTGCTTCAGGATTCTTCCAGCTATCTCACATCGGATCGGAGCTAAGCAACAAGTGGCGCCTACGGGTCTTTGGGTTAATCTTCGCGGATTTACGGTATGAAATTAGCAATAACGAATAACTTAAACTACCGCCTTTAAAATGCCAATGAACAAGAAGTACTTTTGATTGACGTAAAACAAACTGCAAAAGTTTTACTTTATACTATGCCCAGCCAAAATCAAAACAAAGACGATAAGCGCCAGCACAAGGAAGAGTGACCTTCCCAGGAAGACCTAACGGGAAGCGCACCAGTATACAGAAACAAAAAAAGAATGCAGACCATGCAGCCGGCAATAGAGTTCGCTCACTTTGTCATTGTACTTGATCGCAAGCACATCGCCCTTCGTAAGGCAAGCAAAGGTCCTTAAGACATTCTCCAGGCTAAAAACAGAAGGAAAGCTTGAACTTTATTGCGTATTTCTGCCACGTAAATCCATATTTTTAAATATGACGGTAGAAACATGATTGTCAAAGAATCTTCCCCTGAAAGGCACAGCCTTTGGCATATACCTAGTGAACAAGACATATTAAAGCCTACAAAAACACACACACAAAAAACATGGTCTGTATGAGATACACAATTATGCTCTTTCAGAAAGTATGAGACTGCATTAGCAGGCACAAAAGCTTAATCCTCAGCTACTCATAGCCGAAGACGACATACCAATATCACAACCACAGTCACTATACAGCACTACCCGGGTGTATAAAGGACCATATAACGGCATCCACATACACAGCTTTAGGGTTGGATATGTCCAAGAAGTCAACGCTCTGCGGTTGAAAGCGGGCAAACGAGGCGATCGGTAATGACGCACTGCAAATTCTCACCAAGTCACCTTCGTCAAGCAACAAATTTTGCATCATCTACAAAAGAAACAAACAAAAAAAAAGACACTACCCTAATCACCGTGAACTTGCTACTTAAACAAGAATTGCATGCCACGTTAGCTAGTTAAGGCAATATATTCATTCACTCTCAAACCACCCCATGCCTCACCACTCTCTTTAGCTCGTTTTTAGTGCTTTACCAACCCCGTTGTTGTACAGAACACACCTTGAGTCACTACTCGCTTCAACTTACTCGCAATACTGGCCACGCCAGCGTGATTGATGACAGCGTGAAGATATCGTAGCGTGATGCTTGACGTTCTTTCTGTCTGAATGGCGCAGAGCCTGAGAGGTGACCTGCACCACGCCGCGTCACTATCACGCTTGCCTTCCGGTAGGCATGCACCCCGGATTCGTGCATAGACAGATACGGGCTACCAGTATGTATGTCGGAGTCCCGAGTATCGCAACGCAATATTTAGAGGAAGTCAAGGGAGGCTCGTTAAGAGATAACTTTACAACTAGAAAAAAATGTTCGTAGGAAGTTTGTTTCTAACAACGCAGGGTAAGGGCAAAATATCGGGAGAGACAAGTCATTGAAGAGATAAACAAATAAAGTGCATTACCAGCGAAAGAAGAGCCCAGGCATGATTGCAAATGAGTATTGCCACAAGCACTACACCTGTGATTTGCATATAGAGATTTAACAATTTACGAAATTCACCAGCTTCTCCATTCCCCAACGCCAGACGCGTTTTGCCCTATGTGGGGCTCATCAGTGACGTGCATGGGAACCGAACCGAGGACGCCGGAATGGAAGGCAGAGCACTTACCACTAGACCAAGAGAGCTGAGTTAACTGGTGAGAACTCTACGAAATCATGACTTGCTTGACTAGCAAGTTCAGAAGCATATTTTCGTAACTGTAAAGTTTGGCGTGGCCTAGAGCACCGAATACCGCACAGTCACACTCATATCACACGAGCACATATACTGCAAATCGGCCAGGTTAACGTAAGTCTTGTTATGAGCCTGATTGTGCGTCGCTCGGACCAGACTGAACAATTATAGTGATATGACGCCAAGTAGTTTTGTAAAGTCATAAGACGTAGCCCATGTAGCAAACGCTTTAAATTATGCACCCCGTAAACAACCATGTCACACCACATCACATGTTCACAGCCGGATCAAAAAGATGCTCAATAGATTGAATATACCTAGCGACTAACTAAATGACTAGCATAAAATCGCCAATGTACAGTGCCACATGCATTAAGCCAGATAGCAAGGCGTCAATTAATTGCGACACATACCCAGTGCGGGATGTAGGCCTTGCCTTCGTCAGCTACAAACTCCAAAACTCCAGCATGAGTTCCACGTCCTCTTCGTTCATTTGTCAATTTAAATAGCATCGGATACACAATATTCAGACGAGCTAGTAGCAAGAGTAAAGACCCTCGGAAATAAGGTACGGAAATGAGACCAAGGATAAAACTTTACTAGTTAATGCTACCCTGAAAACTACTCAAGCAAGCATCAATGTACAAAAGAAACAAAACCACGAGAAATACGTGCACGCACAATTGGTTTCGCCAAAATTAACAAAAAATTTTAAGCTGCAATACTTACTTAGTATGTCTAACGCTGAGGGAGGAAGTATGACTGAAACGAAGAAAAAACGTAACACGAAACATCATAGTTGACATTAAACAACATAAAATCCCTCAAAACGTTCTTCAAATTCCTTGCTTTAAGAAAATAAAAATGCGACAAAAAATATGTGGATATCATTACCTCGTAATTGCGTAGTTCTTAAAAACTTACCGATGCACTACGAGAACCTAATTTACAATTGACGCCACAAATCTCAGCAAAATCTAAGCAAGCAAGCAAACCTTGCTAATCAACAAAACAAAATAACATAAATATAACAAAATAATTTTCAACCCTGAACAAGACCTTCATCCCCATGCTTGCACAGACACATAAAATAATTACAGAAAAAAATATGAAGTCAGACAGGACATAAATAGAAGGACCGCATAAACACTTTTACAGGAAAGCCCAGCTGGCATTACAGAAAGGCGAACGAAACTATCAGAAAACTGACTACAGCAAAGAAGTTAATGAGGCACAGAGACAATGGGTTGATTCATCAGAACTTCGTATTGAAAAGAAACTAGAGTCAGAGTGCCATGTCTGAACAGGTTGAAAAACCCTCTGCAAATACTTCCCATAGCAAAAAGCTTGCCATTGCAGAATACTTGGTGAACATGCAAGTACCCGATTCCTCACGCTAATTACGGGCATATCAGCAAAAATTGTTACGTGCTATGTTTGGAAAGGTTATTGAAAAGGCATGATAGGCCAAACCAGCAGCTTATCAACTCACACTACACTACAGTTCACACCAAACCACACACACTACAGTTTATTCTTACAGCTTCTGCCTAACCAGCTCAATGAGGTAGTTTCCTTTGCCACAAAGCCAGTGGTCCTCTAGCCCCAGCAGAAGATCTGCATGTCCGTCGGTCTGCCTGTCTGTCCGCCAGTCTACCTGCCTGCCTGCCCGCCTGCATGCCTGCTTGCATGCCTGTCTGTCTGCCTGTCTGTCAGTCTGTCTGTCTGTCTGTCTGCCTGTCTGTCTGCCTCTATCATTGACACTAAAACATCTATTCAATAATAGAAATACTGAATGAAAATTAGGAAATTACAAATAGAAAGCGATCAATGAGACAACATAGCAGATCACGAATGAGGCTCCTACTTTTTCCGCCTTTCTCAACATCCTCTCTTTCGTTTCCCGCCATCATTGATACCGAAAAGCATTTGTATTGGGCATTGAAAGTAGTGGGCATTTGTAACATCCCAAAGCCAAACTAAAACGTGAATATATTCGCTTAAAGCAAAACTCCGCTAATAGACTCTTACATTGCACCAACATATCCATATATCCATATATATATATATATATATATATATATATATATATATATATCGCGCGTCCCCAGGTGGCGAATAGGGGAACGGCCTCCAGATATGGAGGTTAGCGGCGATATAGCCAGGAACCTCTCCTGCCGAATAAGCAGTCGTGGATAAACACCGGCATAGCTCAGAACGTGGATGGGGCGACGGGTGGTGTTACTAAAATATCCACATTGTTCTAAGACGGCTATGTGACATGGCGTTGCCAAAGCTCTACCACGTTATTGCGTTGACATGCTGAAATCCACGTCTAGGAGCAGGAAAACTCTGATCACAAACCGGGGTTGACAGGGCTCGCTCAGTCTTTTCAGACACGTCGGTCTGCGAGAAGGTTACACAGAAGACAAACCGCAGCTGTTGCAGGTCGCAGTCACTATTTTAAGGGCGATTCTGTGCTTCCTTAAGAACCAGTTCCGGTCAGCCTGCTGCGCCGCCACTTCCATCTCACACGTCTAGGCTTCCGTGCCTGTGAATGATGGTCTGGTTGGAAGAGAGTGGGGTATGCTTCACAACCATATCTTCACCATAATCATTTCCTTTGTGAAGGTTTGCGAGATCCGTCGAACACGACGGCTCAGTCAATGATGCATACATACATACATACATACATATATATATATATATATATATATATATATATATATAATGAACTTAATACACATCTTGAGGAAAGTAAATGAGGAAAGTAAGTCCTTGTCCTTGTCCTTGTTCTAAAGTAAGTCCAGTAACCTTGCGAAGATCAGAAATTAAGGATGTTAAGGAACAAGGCAAACAAGGCAGGAATTTTACTTAAGCACAAATTTTCGGCCACAAACAATGTCCAATGTTATGTCCAACAACAAGCAAACAGTGTCATCGCACTGCAACAGTCGGTCATCATCAAAAGCAAACCAGACTTCACAAGTGTTTCGCCCATGCTGCACCAGCATAACCTTGATTAGCACCCCAACTTGTGTTGAAACAGCTCCCGGCAGTAGCCGGTGAAGTCTCATGCTTTCCCGAAGGCAGATGCATCTGGCGACCTACCTAGCATCCGTTTCTGTGTAGCTACTTGCCTTCTGCAATACCGAAGCCGATCCTACTTCAGCCGCTTTCAACACCCTACGCACGATAGCCTCAGCCTCCCTAATCGTTAACCACAAAGCGCGGAACCAACGCCTCAATGCGTTAAAAACTCAAAATGCGTTAAAAGCTCAATGCGTCGCCCACTGCTCCTGCATTCGTCACCAAGATCTGCGTATCTGGAGAGCTTCCTTTGCCTCGCCTCGTCTATTTTTGACTCCCACGGCACCGTCAACTCTGTGATAACGACCAATCGCTCTCTCCTAGACAAAAGCACCAAGGCCAAACGCAGGGAGGTGATCACAATATCCGCTGGAATAGTGACGTTGCCTTCGTCCACCAAAGCTTCCCCAATCACCAGCAGGCGCCCTTAATACCCGATCAGGTCCCCACTCGCACCTTCCCGCAACGCCCAGCAGCCCCAAACAAAATGCCCCTCACTCGCTGTGGACCCAGCTTCACGCGTTGCGCCACAGCCCTTCCGGCAACCTCTCCTAAGACCCTTAGCACTTGGCTGCCGCCAATCGTATGCAGGCAGCAGGGTCTTACAAGATGAAAGCAGGTGCTCCAAACATGTCCGCGCCTTCTACACTTCTCGCACAAATCCTCTGATTGAATTCTCCACGGCCGCAAGTTGGCAGGTGAAGGAAGAACATCAAAACCTGCCCCCACCATAAAGCAAATTGACCCAGGTGACACGCCAAGCAAATCACCCCAAGGCACACATCTTTGCTCCACAGTTTCCCACCTTGAACACGCTGCCGTGCTGCCCTGAGCACTCGTTTAGGCTCTTCCATCTCCATAACATTCTGCACTTATAGATCACGATTTCCTGCCTTGATTGATTGATTCCTGATTTGCTAAACCAGCGCACTGAAGCCCCAAAGCCAACGCCATGTGGTCTGGACGAACCCCTGCACTTTTTTCAACTTGGCTTCGGCAATGGCGTCGTCAGTTGCTTTCTCAACGTTGCACTTCTTGCCTGATCTGATCACCGAGCGAGTTTCTGACACAACCGGATCTGGAGACTCTGGACACGTCATTACCAGTCAGACCTTCCCAGCTCTAAACTCCTCCACCAAGGAGAAGAAAGCCAACATGAGCTTGCTCGCTTTGCAGTAGAGCGCATCATCCCCCAACATGTGTGCGACCCCTAACCATTTTCTATAGCAAACATTCAGCCTCTGCTGCATGCGCTCAACCCTCGTTAATGCCACCTTTTACACCTGCAGCAGCCACAACACCCTCAGTAGCATGGTAAACTGACAACACCACAGCTTTGCTTTTCCTGGAATGCACCAGCCATCAAGCAGCTTCAGCATCCTTTCTAGCTGGTGATGCCCGCCCACCCAATACCCACCCATCGTTGCTTTTCAGATAACCAAACCCTCTAACATCTGAATAGACTTTTAACGCCCTGCTCTGACAGTCGGTTTAACCACCAACTTGCCTTGCTTAATAGACAGGCTTTTGAGCCTATAGACTACACTTCTTGGTCTTAAATTGCATTCCCGCACATCCAATTAATGCATCGGGGGCTGCTAGACTTTCCTCTGACTGCTGCTCCTGACTTTACAATAAGGTCAAGTCATCCATGTATGCTCTAACTGATGCAATATCAACCCTTCCCTTATGGGCATACCAGCGATTTGTTTCGAAACATCTCCCGCTACCACCTCCATCCCAAGCACAAATACCTCCAACGGCTGCCACTCCATGATGAACGACTTGGTGGTAAACCGCGTTCAAAACTGGTTGCAATAAAGCTGCAGAAAATCCCTACTAGGGGTAGGTATACAAAATAACTCCAGCACAAATTGCAAGTAAGCTTGGGGCACTGAGCCGTAGACGTAAGTCAAGACCAACCAGTTGAGACCAATGTTTCCTTTTTTGCAATGCCGGATCAACTCCCAGATCATCTGAACATGTTCTAAACAGCCTAGAAATCCGGGTATGCCTGCTTTCTGAACCGATGTGTCCACATATTTATTCTACAAGAAAAGCTGAGTCATGCGTGCCAGAATGCTAAAAAAATCTTTCCATACACATTAAGCAGCGATATTGGTCTAAACTGTCCGATCTGCTTCGAATCTTGTTCTTTCGGAATATGCACCCCCTCAGCAAGGCAAAAATTCATCAGCACAATTTTTATTCCTCTATACGACCTTAAGGATACACCACAACACCTTGAGAACCCTATAAACACCTTACGCCAGCTACCAAAACGGTGGTACTTGACACCTTACTTTTGGCGGGAGCGTGGAGGCCATCCTGTACTTCAAACCGGACACTCATTAGCTCCTTGTTTTAGCACTTACAAGACACAAAATATATACAGGGTTTTCAATAAAAGATCAACACTTTTATAGTGGGCTGGCAAAAATAATTATGTAGTCTGTCATGTTAAACAATTTCGTCTGATTTACTTGGGAAAGCCGCACTTTCTTTATTTTCAAGAGCTGCACACAGCACACATAATTTCAAAAAACTGATATTAAAAATACTTGAGTAAATACAAATACTGTAATCAAGTCATTCATTTGTAGAATGGATCTGAAACAGATCTGTGTATCATGATAACATCAATAAAATAAAAAATTTAGATATATATAACATCTACACGCAGGCATCGTTTGCAAGGTGGTGCTATCATGGCAGAGGCTGGAAGAGGAAAAGGGGCGAAGAGTTTCGCATTAGGCCAACCATATGCAATAAAGGCCTCAAGATCATGAAATTCTTGGATGCACTATAAGGTTAAAAAACTTGCAATCAATTATGCGGGGTACGCCACAACTGAATTATGATAGAAGTCCCTTAGCAACGTTCAGCAGCAGAAAACTCTACTTTCAAAGTGTACTCCTTGCCGGTTGTATGGAAACAGTCACCCCAAAAGCTACAAAATGACTTACATGAAATGAAAAGGAAATAACCTTTCACTTACCATTTTAAAAGTTGATCAAAATAATGCCAGCAAAATATTTCCTTTAATCTCACTGATACCAAACCTAAGGAATTTTAGAAACTAAAATAAACCCAAAGATATACCATCTGTTTGTATACGAAATGTGATTTAGTTCCTATTGCCTTAAGGGACCTTGATAACAAAATTTCTCCAAAAAGCTTTCTTGGATAGATTATGCACTATGCTCTTCTATAAAAACATCACAGTTTGTAACCAGCAACAGGAATCCTTGTGAACTTACAAGAAACAACAACTACATCTTCGCTCGGGATATGGGCACAGTTTAACTGCATCAATAAGAACAAAATAACTAGAGACCTGCATCTACAGCAGAGGAGTCGCATTCTTATTAATGAAAATAAAATGTGTACAATACATGTGAATCAATTCCTGAATGTGTACAATTAACTCCATATGCCAATATATGTGAATCAGAAGTGTAAGGCTACTCAAACTATTTCTGCTGAATACGATAATGAGCAAAAATCATAATAATACGGAAGACAATGTTGTTGTCAAGCAAGGCTTCGATGAAAGACAGCAACTAACAAGAATGCACTGATCTCAAGAAAACATTTTTCTTCAGATCAGTAACGATAATAGAGTTGACTGTTCGCACGGCTCCTTCCATAGCCAATATTTGACTCGGCCAAGCAGGATGGGGAGTATCGCACAGGATTTTAATTTTAAAAATCCAGCAACATCAGTTCTGTCGAAATGTAAATTAAGCATTAACTATCTGAAAGGCCATAAATTTTCACGAAGAAAACAATTGTTAAGTTTTTTTTTTACTCATCCTTCCAAAATGGTCTGTTCAGTATTTTTTATACCTGCTTGCTCAGCTCTTGCATCCAAATTAAAATCCTGCACCACCGCTTGCTTTGGAATGTGAACCAAGCGTGAAGAAGCGGGACGGTGGTGTGATTTTTATGTAACTAAGAGTTACAGATCACAATATAAATCACTTCGCTCACAAAAATTATTCAATCTACAGACTTAAAACTTGTAACTCGCGTAGCATCGTAAATAAAAATTAAGGGCTACTCTGATCAGAAATTCCCAATGCATATGCGTATAATATCCTGCGTACTCCGAATATTGCCTGCAAACGCCTATTAATATTCAAAATAATAAATTTTTTTATTATATTGGCAGCAAAAACTAATCGTCCATCTGACTTTGGTCGTCACGTTAACGCACGCACTCCAGGACAGTGAGACTGAAGTAACGAGTTAATGTACTTTTGAAAATCTGGAGCAATACGTTTGTGATGCCTTGGTGCGGCAAATGTCCGAATAACGCCACCTTAGCCATTTGAAACTTCAGTACTAAAGTTAAAATAAATTTTGGTTCGCACATTGACAGCCAACATAGCATATTTTTACAAGCAATGAAATAAAAAATGGCTAGGCTTAAAACGATTCGTAATGAAATGTAATGAAATAATAAGCTTAGATCTTGACCATAACATTGATTCCCTCGACGCCAGAACGGCTACCCATTTAAGCAAGGCTTGTGAATCACTTGTATGGTGAACATGCTTTTGGCCTTGATAGTTAGATAGTTGGCACGTAATTATGCTGTAATGTTCAATCCAGTAAATTCAGTCTAAGCGATTTAGTTCAGCATTTCCTTCCAAAGCCATTGTTTTGATTCACAAACATGCCGCTGATGAGACTAATGATCGCATGTTCTGGACTGATATTAGCCTGATTTTGTGCTGCTCCTCGCAACACCAGCTTTTCGGTTGACATGAACTTTCGGGTGTAAGATTTCCATTTGATGATTGTGCTCTTATTTGGTTATCCTACTACTTTACAGCTTCGTAGAGTTTTATGAGATCTAAAGCTTAGTCTTCAAAGAAGCGCACCAATAATATTGCAAAATCCCTGCAATAAGGTTTACCGATGGATAATTTTTTTT
Source organism: Craspedacusta sowerbii (assembly GCA_003687565.2). NCBI lineage: Eukaryota > Metazoa > Cnidaria > Hydrozoa > Limnomedusae > Olindiidae > Craspedacusta > Craspedacusta sowerbii. The sequence goes on along the minus strand of QQSS02009234.1, from coordinate 3,669 downwards.
GCCTGCACTCTAACTGATATAATGTAAGCTCGACCAAGCAACACCAATAAGTAAAGAAGATATTTAATGCGCAACGTGCAATTGCAAAGTCAAATTTACAAGTCAATGGAGAAATCGTTGGAATCGACTCAAAGACAAGCTAGAGCGAAGCAGGACAGGGCCTACAAAGGAAAATAGACAAAACTTTGATGAACTGCAAGAGAAATAAACGTCATCTGCTATCTTGTGTTAAAATGCTTAAGCACATCAGATGAGCGATTGTAAAACATAACGTTAACTTCGCCCCTAAGTTTTTGTTTCTTAGGATGTAAGACCTTTCAAAGAGTTAAAAGATTCTTCAAGGATTTCCCCTTATTTAAAGCTTCGAAAACTGAAATAATGAGCCCTGGCCAAGTACTTCAGTTTTCCATCTCCTGACCCAATATCCTTTAATTTTGTTTGCAATAATGACTGATTAACAGTTTTGAAGCATTTGTCTCCAAAGGATCAGTATGTCGCTTGGTCGCCGAGGATTCTGCCATTTGGCAATACCGATATTTGACATGACAACCAGTGTTTTACTAAAGGAGACGTCATCTGTAGAAATAATGTGCTTGCATGAGGTCTCGAACCTAGCACAGCTCATGCTTTGACTTTCATAATCTGTTAATAATATGCTCTTGTCTAATAAGAGATCATCACCCTGGAGTAACTAATTTAGAATCTGTACCCAAACCTGCATCTTCATTGTGTCGCTTGCAATGAGCATATCAAGGAGTTACTAAGCAAGAAACCTCGAAACTTCAACCCAATCGCATAAATGGATTTAAGTTTCTGGAGACATTTTTGGAAATCGTTTGCTCAATTATGATAATAAAGAATGCTAAGACAATCGGCGAATAATGTTTCCCATCAGTCGATCAGTCGAATATTCCTCAAAAAAACCGCCCAAATCTTGTCCAACCACTGGCATTTTGGATTCATGGTTAATAAGTAGAACACGTTCAGATTCTTAAAATTTTAGTACAAAAGCAGATGTTCTGCTGGTCAAATAAGATTGTCATTTAGTCCAGAATACCAAAGTCCGTCGTAGCGTATTCATAAAATTGTTTCGTGCGATTCGCCATCCAAGGTCCGTATCGATTAAACTCACCAACCATGGGATTGTCATTTCCGTAAATCGTTTTCCCGATGTTTGCATCGAAATCCGGTTCGTAAAAGAATGCAACGGAATAACGATCGGTGCCGATATCAATGACCCGGTGGTTTGTTGCGATAATTTGATTTTCCGTCATTTTCATTAGCAAGTCCCCAATATTTACCAGTACTCCCGTCCTCTTGGCAGGTACAGTGTACCATTGGTCAAATCCTTCTGGCTTTATTTGCAAACCAGGGTTATCGAAAACTGCCAACAAGGTCAACATGCTGGTATCGTAATGCGCAGCTGTTACTATGGCAACATCCCCATCTTTGGCGTGTTCGGGCAAATCCTCAAATTTTGTCATTCGGGATGGGTAATGTAGCATTCTTAGTGTTGATTGTTCATGGGGGAGATAAAGTTTGCTAAAATACGTTCTATTTAATCCCAATCCATGGGCAGTAAGTTCCATAACGAACTTAGCCAAGTTGGCGAATAATGGAAAGTACTGCTGTGTGACTACTTTAAACTGCATGTCCCTGACAGAGTCACTTGTTACTGGCCATGTATTGGGTTCTTGCAATATCTCCCGCATTAACCGCCTACTCTGTCCGTTCCCTTGCGTGTTAGATAGGTTTTCATTCTCCTGCTCAAACATACCCATTTCAAATGCCTCTTTATGCGAGCTCCCTCCAGGCCTAACTGGAAAATATCCTCGGTACCTGTGGGAACTTTGAGGATTGAAAGAGTGCTTCATCAATCTCATTTTTTCCGTTTCCCCTAAGCTAAACAGCCACTTCGTCTCGGTCAACAAAGAATCAGGATCAAAGCCTGGTATGTCGTCTAGATAGGCAAACCCAATCTTTCTAAATGCATCCACTAGCTGAATAGCAGCAGAATCGAAGTTTTTCTCAGCGTCTCTGACCTTAATTGTTGCCAAGTCGAATTTCAGGGCATCCTTATCTGCTCCTCCAAACTTTGAGAATATCCACGCGCGAATATTTCCGTCGTATATCATCACTCCAGCTAAGATAGCCACAACAGCGGCAGCGTAGTTCTTCATCGCGATGCAGCCACCAACAAACAGTCTTTGTAAATAGCGGCTATGCAAAACAAGTTGCGCCAGATGTCTTGAGCCTTGAATGAAATTGAATATCCTTGTACCAAACGAGCCGATAGAAGGGGATTCCTTTTCTGCAATTTTGCAACACTTGAATCCGGTCAGTGTTAGTGATTCCCGCGAATGCCATCAGATTCACATGTGCTTAAAGCATGCGAATCCCATTGGTTCTCCAGACTGCTATTGGGAATGGTTCTTTTGTTTAGCGCCCAATAGAGTGCAATGGGTGATCTGACCAGCTCTAATTGGCGCACAGTTTGACCGCGTATTCTCCGGTTTCGATTCAAGCTTTGTTTTGAGTAACACTTCTTGCATTTTTAAAAGAGAATGTAATCCGCCGATGGTTGTGCGCGTGGAAAAAAGGTCAAGGTCTACCAGCATCTATTTGCAGATCGCACCAACTGAAACAAAACAAGGCCGGGAAAAATTTGCAGTATTTTCTTTGGTGCCTATAGTAGAATTGCGAAGAGACAGCAAGCAAATCGGCATCGGCAAACGGTGTCCATGCTAGGGGTTAACAATTGCAGCGAATGTCACTGCCACATGGCCCTTGCAGTGGTATGCTATGTTATGTCATGCTATTCGTGAAAAATCATGTGATTTTACGCATAACTGTATCGGACTTACTGAAGCGATAATCAATAAGATATATAGCTACAAAATCAAAAGATGGTGTACAAGATGTTATTGCATGGTTCAGATAGCCATATCAATTTTTAACCGCTTAATAAATTAAATACATAAAAGTTCATAAATAAATAAATAAATAACCAAAATTTTATTAATTAAACAAGCAAAAGAACTTTTTACAGCCCAAGCCCCTTCGGGGATCTTAAGGGGAAATGTCTAACTTTGAGTTAACTACATAGGATCCTCCTGAATGCTTAAATCTTTCTTCCAACATCAAGATTCTAGTGCAGAAGGAGTACTTTAGTCCTAAATAAACTCAAAATCCAGTCGCCTTCCATAATCTAGAATTAACTTACTTAATTGTTCGATTCTCTTCTTTTGGACAGAAAGGAAAGTCACTTCACGTCAGGGGAATTGGAGTGAGTGCATGTGTGGTGCTGTGTGGTTGCGCGTGCGCGTGTGTGCGTGTGAGCGTGTGCATGGCTATAGTGTGATGTTAATCTTAAGCGAATCAATGTCCACTGCTAATGTTACTTAACAGGTAAGCTGGCAAATAAATGAGCGAGGCCGCGCACGCAATCTCTATATCATTCATAAACATTCGAAGGCTTGCTGGCACATCAAGACAATCTTGGGGATGCCTGCACCACAACCATGCGAATTGGATGTGATTGAGGTATCCTGTAGCCACTCTCTCTCTCTTTCTCTCTCTCACTCTCTCGCGCTTTATCTATCTATCTATCTATCTATCTATCTATCTATCTATCTATCTATCTATCTATCTATCTATCTATCTATCTAT
>QQSS02009123.1:0-19797 GCA_003687565.2 Craspedacusta sowerbii | reverse complement strand
TCTTCATTTGCATATGGTGAAGCCACAAGCATTAGTCCATCTTTAAACCTACCACGAAAGAACACGCTCATGCAAATCATCACAAGCAGCAGACATACATAAGGCGAAAACAAAAAGTATGACTTTATTAGATGTACAGTCTGAATTTGACAGTAGGAATTGATAAGCATAGAAATGACTGGAAACGGGTCACCAAAGCCTACGTATGCGGACAGACGCTCCCGCTAAAAATTGAATCCAAAGATGCGAGGTGTGGAGAGGAGAAATAGCAAAAACTTGTTGAGGCTTAGGTTTAATGCCTTAAATAAACAAATGAAAATAGAAGAGGCTGTCTAGACATCGCCGAATAGCATATGCACCACGAGAAAGTGCCGAAACGAAGAATATATATATATATCATAGATGTCAATTCATATATATTACAATACGTTATATATAATACAATACATTATATGTACAATACATTATATATCAATACATATATATCTATTCCAAAATGGCTAGCTTTACGTGCGTTTCGTCCAGCCAATATTACATATACATGTATATATATATATTTACATAATTAATATATATATATATATATATATATATATATAATTTTCCCTCTATGTGAACCGCCTGTTTAAGTACGAGTAGATGTCAGCCAGTGCGTCACTGTTATGTCCGTATTACCCAAGTTTTGCTATTGCAGCTGATAAGTTGGGTTAGCCGGTAGATTAATAATGAGCTAAGGCAATTAGAAAGGTAGTACTACAACAAAACGAAAGGATGCAGAATAAAGCGTACTTGCACGCCTACTAATGACATGACACCTACTAATGACGCTCTTTTACTTACATGGAAGCACTGGCTGCAGATTATGACCTTGTTTTACATCAACTAACCGATCAATTACGCGTGGAAACACTGCAACTTTGTAACATTTTTTCAACTCAACGTTTCACGTACCTTTCACGAAAATTATCTTTCTTCAAACTTCTGCAACAGTTATCAATTTGTTCCGACCACGTCTATTGGCAACGCAGTCAAAAATCTTTTCACAGAAAAAAGGCACTACGGATTGTGGGTTCTATGCTATAGAGTATGCAACTGAGGTAGCCTTCGGTTTTGATCCTTCTAAATATATTTTTGAGCAGGTACGCATGCGTGATCACTTGCTTGCGTCGAAAACCAAAAAATCGAGCGTTTTCCGAAGATCCGTACCTTAAGTAATACTTGCAAATATATAGATTTTACGTCTGCTCATTCTGAATTCCATTGTTGGAAAATTCCAAGGAAAACATGCAAACCAACGCAACAAAACCAAACCACTGGTATCAATCTTAGAAACAGGTTCACAACCTTATCATCCGATTAAAAAAAACAGGGACCAGCATGTATCAACTTCCGAGCAATTTGACCAAGTCCCAAAGAACAACATCAGCATTCAATCTGAAAACAAGTCGCTCTACTTAAACTTGTCTGACAGACCGTTATCAGCCGGCGAAATTTCAGTACTCGAGTTTGGCCTTTCTGCTTGCCCTACCCAAAAGAACTTTAATAAAGAGCGAATGGCAGCAGATTTTTATAGTTTTAATAGAAAGCTTCGACTTACTGAATATTGGCATGAAAAGCATGTATCATAGAAAGATCATAGCACTCAAAACCTGCCACACGACATTATAACCGATCCATGTAATTTGGACTGACCGAAGTCAAACCCTTACTGGTATCCTGATGAGGTTTGCAAGGGTCGTTCGAAAGGCCTTGAGGAATTCATAACAACATTTACTTCTAACTTCAAGTCGCAAGCAAACGCCACCCAAATGCATCATTGGAACAACATGAGACAGAGACTAGTCCTATCAATCTTAGAAATTGACCCCATGATTTGTAATAAAGCTGGCTGATAAAGGTGGGAAGCTGTTGATAATGAATAAAACGGACTATGATAAGGAGTGCTTAAAAATATTGACAAACACGGATTTTTATGCAAAACTGTAGCTTGATCCAAATGCAAATTATTTGTCAAAAGTTCAAGCCTATACAGAGAGCTTCTTCAATTGGGTTATGTGGACAAGCAAGAAGCTCGTATGATGACTAGCAGTTCTCGCACCCACTTTCTTTTGGGCTCCCAACGATTCACAAGTATTTTCGAGAATTTTCGCAATTAAGGCCTATTTGAGTCCTGCACGGTCAAAATTTCAACAGACAGTGGCCGTAGGCATTCCTCACGGCAAACCCAAACTTGCCTATTTCGCGTTCATAACCAGGACGATCGAATCCTACCCCAGTGTTGAATTCATAAAGGTGCACGGCCATGCGATTTTGAGAGGTCTTTGCAGATTTATTGAAAACGCTTCGATAACACCTTTTGACTGAATTTCGTTGCGCTTCAAGGTTTGACACCTCAGGGCATTTGCTAGAACGTAAAAGGATTACCTCTATATCATCATCTCTGGCACCATTACCAGAAGCATACGTTGCGATAAGGGTTAACAGTACAGAGCCCATAATACCTAGAGTACCAAGGCGATCTACGCAGTGCTTAACCCGGTTACAAAGATCGCTATAAACGCGTAGTCTTCCAAGGACTCTATCAACCAGTCCGATGGGAGTGACGATGCCCCACGTGATCGTATGCCAGAAGTTCTTTCACCGTCCCCCCTGCCTTCTCTTACCATCCCCACGTCTCGAAGCGGCATCTGGCTTCGGCAGGAATCGGACGGAGCACGTCCAATTTCGCCATTGATACAATGCGAACGACGTACTCCAAGTGCCTCAGCTTAATCCTGGTGCTCTGCTTTCAGAAGCCCTCTTTAGCAATGCGCTGGCGTATATGTTCCCAGCATCTGTGCCCATAATGCGGCGTTGACACTTGGGTTCGAAAGCACTTAAACGCGCTCTTACTCTACCTTGATGGACCAGGTCTAACAGAAGTAGATGACCGTCGACATAAGGTAGCGTAAAAACCCCGCAGTTATGTCTTCAACAAGACCAAGGGTTCACTTTGGGGAGCTTTGCGCAGAGCTTCAAATACCGATTCGTCCGATGATCTCCGCCGGGCAGTTAGCAATCTTTATCTGGCTCTCAGGCAAATGAATAAGTCGACAAGTTCATCACCGCATCACCGAGTTCAATGATAGGGTCGTCAAAGGTCGAACCAATGGATAACGGTTTGTTTTTCAATCAAAGGTCGAACCAATGGATAACGGTTTGTTTTTCAATCAAAGGTCGAACCAATGGATAACGGTTTGTTTTTCCCGCATTCATCGTGAGAACCTTAAGTGTAGATACGAGTCAGGCTAGAAAATCGTTCGTAAACGCTGGGACGTCTGTGGCAACCGCACAGAACGCGAAGCCGACGATGCACACAACAAAGGGCTGCAGTAAATCAGGCCGGCGTTAGACGGCACGCGCCACAACGTCAAGATTTCGTTTGCGGCAGCTGCGTCTCTCCCGAAAGCCAGCCTGCTCTTCCCACGTCTTCAGTTTCAGCGCAGCTTAATCCGAAGCAGCAGGATCGTCACGCGCAGCATGCCGATGATAGACATAAGGGATATACTTCTGGATTTCTCACACAAAGTGACGTTCGGTGGAACAGAAATACTATCACCGTCTTCGTCCGTCACTAGGGACGCGATGTTCCTCGAAAACGAGACGGCAACCAGATAGATCCACTAGATTGCGGTATCGTCACCAGTCTTGATCATTTCACCGACAAAGTTACCCAGTTTCAGGCAATGAGTAGCACCTAGGGCTTGCACAGCGCGATCTTGCACGTCTTCTGCTATTGCGTTGTCGATCAGAGCGCTAAGCTCAGCGTCTATGTCAGGAAGGGGACGCTGCTTAGGAGCTGAAAGTTGACCTCCTCTATCGGACCAACTTCTCCTCAAATGCGGGAACAATCCGTCCATCAGCTGCTGGTATTTGTTCTCTTAGTGCGGCTGCTTGCGCGGCGAAGAACACCAAGCAACTTCTTTTGTCCTTAGCGAGACTGCCTGCCTCCATGTCATCCGTCTTCTCGACCCACCATTTTTCGATGCCTGCCACGCCCAGTGCGTCACTACTGCGTTCGCGCCTGACGTATTCCCGTCGCATTGTTGATCCTATAAGCATCGCTATGCGAATCCTATCTGCCCTCAGCAATCCTTCTGGAGACGTTCTGCGTCTGTACCCGACAGACCGCAAAGCCACCTCGCTATGGCCTGTCTCGTAGATGCGACCAAAGCGACTCCACTGGGCATCTCTATCGTTAGGCACCAGGGCCACGTGCGCTGCAAAATACAGCACAAAACGGTCTTGGATTGCGAGGTCGTTTAGCAGGACAGCGTTAAGCGAGGTGGGACTGCAGCAACACTCTCCGCTTCAGCATTATCCGCATATAGCCCACCAACAGGAGTTGATTGGAACCTCAGTCTGCGCGACTAAAAACTCTTGTATCCCTTAAAAGGGGACTGTCACGACATGCCGATCCACAAAAATGCAGTTATAAAATTTTTGCAGGGTCCACAGCCATATCTCGCATATAGAGGTAAAATTTAGGGTTTCCATCCGCTTTGCTCATGTTGGTTTCTGCTATAATTCAGATGCCTTACCGGAGAGGTTTATAACGCCACTGCCGGCAAGCCTGGTCTGACGGGTTGCCTCTAAGAATGTACCAGGCATGCCTAGCCGCTAGCCTGAAAAGCTATCGCTCATTATTATGGCCCACTACACTATCGGCGGCAGACCTCTCCTTTTCATACGGTACAGCCCAGCTGCAGCTCCACGCCCCTCAAGATGAGATCAGGAGATTAGGAAAAAACTGAATGCTCATCTAGTATGATCTAGTATGACTTAGTAGTATGATAATCATATGCAGTGTCTGCAATAAACAAAATATGCAGCAACCACTCAAAATAAAACAAATGATTTTACATTATAACTCCAAATTAGGACTAATATCAATCTGCAAAATAGAAGATGACAGAAACAAAAGAATGTTATCCCACAAATACACAGCTACCCACACTTCAAAAGATGACCAATCTATCCAGAATACCTCCAAGCCATTGGAAACCCTTTAAAAATATCGCAGTTACTATATCCTCAAAATTAAAGCATATTCTGTAGCCCATTTTTTAACAGCACTAACCGCTTGTTTCACATTCTAGTCCTGCATGGCCAAGATACAAGAGACCCAAAAATTGAGGTGATGTTTTCAGGGTTGGCAAAATATTGCACAAGACTACGCGATTTCTGACTAAAGCTAACTACTTATCAGGAAGAGAACGATAAGTTTACAGCAGAAAATTTACAATTATGATACAAACTTTCATACATTCTTTATTCAAGGTTACAAAGATGGCGTCTATGGTCTAAGCTTCAAATTAATACGTAACTATTTTAAATACTTCAGTCCCGGTATGAGCACTTAAGAAAGAGGTAAAAACAATTTCAACCAGAACTTTACTTGTGTTGAATAATTTTATCAAGACAATCCGTCAAAGTTAACTGTCAAGTGCAAGACCGCAATTCGTTGTTCAAGCAAGGAATTTAAAAGACTCGCTCATTTCGCAAATTACCTGTACTTGGGTTAAACACTCAGGGTCTCATGCTTAAAATTTGATTCAATTTCATTTAAAATATGGCTTTGGAGTGCCTGCCGAGATAGTCCCCTTACATGTGCCGCTCCAAATCTATTCCATCTATACCTTATTATGTCTGACTGTACGTTAAGTGAGTTGGCGAATTTATGGTGCGCGATGATCAAGCTCTCAATTACCGATCGATTTTGATCTTCACGCCTGCTTCACAACTCTGCGCAGGTGTCGCTCCGAATGGGAGTGTCTGCTAATTGAGAGTTTGATCATCGCGCACCATAAATTCGCCAACTACCTTACCTTGACGTTATTTAATCAAAAGAGAATCAGGAGCAACATTAAGAAACAGAGATTATATTACAACTGGTCGAGTTAAATATAGGGCTCAATGCAGGGCGGAGAAAATAGAACACTAAATCATATCAAGAATGCATCATTTTTAGTTGTTTTCTGGTTACCTTCAGCATTGACTTTGAAAACGGCTAACATCACTTGCAGACAAGACATTATAGCAGGAAAGCGAGTACACAAACTAGCATGCTGCTTCTAAGCAACGTTTTTACGATTTCATTAGCCATAACAAGCATGGAGTTCGCTAAGCAACTCAACTGGGCTTGCCAGAAATAACGTCTACCATCGCAAGACTTTGCCAGTCAATACTCGCTTACGGTGTCTTTGCTCGCCACGCTCCTCTCTCTATAAGAAATAACGTCTGAAATCACAAGACTTTCTTTCCTTTAAAGTTTTACAGTACCGGCCTATACTCGCTCACCATGCTTCCCTGTAAGAAGTATCATCTCCCATTGCAAAAATGTCCTCCCTTAAACGTTTTACTGCAATATTCACTCGTCGTGCGTCTGTGCCACTTCTCTAGGCCTGTGCCACTGCTCTTCAAGCGTAGAGAGTGTAGATTTTGCAGACAACAGAATATTCCAATCCCACTTTTATTACCTGAGCTGGGTAGCTGCACAGGACTTAATTGATAATATTAGCACCTGTAAGTAAGACTTACCAGGAATCGGTAATCTCTGTAGGGAGTGCAACTCCTGAACAACTCCTCTCCTGCGAAAATTGGCTAAGCCCACGGAAGTAAAAGACCCACATAATGTAGGAAACCCGACGTCGGGTTACGTTCTTCCATATGGCGCTCCATGAAAAGGCCAATGGCCTTCTGCGAGAGCCATGCCATAACTTTAAGAAGCACATCTGGACTAGTAGTGAATTCTTCGTTTATTTAGCAAGGGCTTATATTCGGCTTGTATTATTATCATTGGCGAATATACCTCTTGAATCTTGAATCTTGAATCTTGAACCTTCTCGGAAGAGTCCACATACAAGCGATAGTCTCCAAAAATAACTGCAACGGTGTTACAGGCTACAACAGTATGGAATTTCGCTCAATAATGTGCAATGCATCGAAATCTTTGTCTGTAAGACTTCAATATGTACAAATAAACTTCTTTTTCTCAAATATGCTACCCATTACGTATGGGGTGCTCCAAGGCTATTTACTGGGTCAATTTCTATTCCTACTGTATGTTAATGACTTGACAAATGCAGTCCCTCCTTACAGGTAATCATGTTCGCAGATTGCGCACATGAAAGTATTTCCACGGTCGTCACTAATCTCAATGAACAACTAATGAAAGTAGAGGACTGGCTCAAAGCCAACCCTTTGTTACTAAGTCTTGAGAAAAAACGGTACACTGTCTTTGGTTGAAAAGAAGAAAAAGACCACAGGCTCTACCGGCTTTACTTATTGATGGAAACAGAATTAAGCGTTCCTTCTCTGTTAAATTCTTAGTTATTATGTTGGATGAAAATTTTACTTGGGCCAAACATCTCCGCTGTTCAGAAAAAATTTCCCTAAGCATAGGCTTGTTGGCAAGAGCCCGAAAATACCTTGGCAAAAAAAGCAAGTAGAACATTTTACTTTTCGTTTGTGCATCCCTTCATATGTTTCTGGAATAAAGCATGGGCATCTACACAAAAAAGCAAAGTTCTCAAGAATTTACAAATTGCAGAGTGGCACGCATTATCATGCATGCAGATAAAACCGCATTTCCAGACCATTAATGACACAATATGCTAAATGTGTATGAAATTAGTTTGCTGCAAATTGTTGTCTTTATATTCATACATAAGGGTAGCCAACTTTCTTCAATGCTTGAAGAGAGTTTTCACAAGGTAACCATTCATATGACGCTATGACGATCCAGGTATGAGTTTAAGGAAAATGCTCGTCTTAGCCATAAAAAAATTCAGTGTTGTGATACGTGGGCCGTATATCTGGAATCGTTTTAAAAGCAACAAGGCTAAGGACAGCAGAACAATAGATATGTTCAAAAGGAGACCAAAAGATTCTTCTGGAGCCATCGTCACATCCATCATTACTATATTGAAAACCTAAGGACGCGGGCAACATTAGTTTCATTGAAAATTTTCATTCTTCTAGATTGTTTTCATGAAACTTTTTTTATGAAAGCACCATTTTTGAAAGTCACACAAAATAAATATATTTAACCGTTAATTGCCAGTTAAGCAATGCTCGTAAACCTAAACGCCCTTCTCCTGTTTAGCATTAACGGGAACCATTACCCATGTTACTTAGAAGCAATGGTACGCCACTTCAGGTAAACTGCCACAGCCACCGTTGCCTCATAAGCTTGGTATCTCTAATTCATTGGTCTACTCTTTGAACACTGATCATATGAAGCACCTCCACATGGAGCATGAACTCTGCTGATGGTGCCCCATGAAAAGCCTATAAATTGGACTAATAGCAACTGTCTTCTTTTATTCATTAATAAGTGTATTATCCAATGTTTGGAATGTTTTTGATGGTGAATAGCTACAAAACAAAAACAGCGTCCTATGGCAAGGCTGAAATTGTGGCAAGTTAACAGAAGATTTCAGAAGAATTTACTCAAAGAAGAATTTCATACAAATTTGATTATAGCAAAATGCATCACAAATTAAAGGACGAACTGGCAAATTTGTTCCATGAAGCTGGCGAACGTTGGTCTATCTTTCGCTATCATGCGTATTTGAATACTATCAGCAAACTACATCGGAAGAACTTTATTGAAACGTCCGCGAAGAACATCAAGAAATTCTCGGGATTGATTCCACCCAAACTTGATACGAACAAGCACATTATAAATCTGTCGAACTCTCAGCTGAATTTTTTCGAAATAATGGCGCTGAGCAGAGGCCTAAATTTTGCGTACCTTCTCAAGGAGGCTTCAGTATCCGATATAGCTACGTTTGCAAAGCTTGTTTCTGGTATCGGTGCTCGTCGCGCACACCTTCGTGGCCTACCGAAGACACGCAACAAGTATCTAGCCATGGGACCTATATGTTCCGCAACAGAAACATACAACCTCAAATTGTTAGGATAGCTAGACAAGTTGCTGAAATCCCTGGCTTCAAATGAGCACGTTATAAGAGGCATTCTTGAGTTTGTTGAGAGCGAACTATCTGGAAAGGCTACGAGTCCAGGTGAAATAGTCGTCTCTTACGATGTTACGTCACTTCACACAAATGTACCAGTAGATGAGACTACAGAAATCATGGTTGACAAAGCTTTTCAAGACAATTGGTTAAATAAAACTCAATTGGTTAAATAAATAAAAATAAAATTATCATCTCTCGAGCTGACCAGCACAAGCTACTCCAGCTAGCAGTGAAGGACCAATTCTTCCCATTTGACGGTGCTTTGTACATGCCACGGGATTGGGTTAGCATGGAATCGCCACTTGGCCCACTGATGGCAAATACAGTCAGGTGCCACTTGGAGGAGATGCTAAGCAACGAAGGCAAGCTTCCCGAGTTTTACAAACGCTTTTTCGATGACGCCTTGACCTAGCGAAATTGCAGCAAAGGATTTCTTCACCTTCCTTAACAGTCTTCATTCCTCACTGTCCTTTACAGCAGAAGTAGAACAGAACAATGGTATTTCATTCTGTGGTGGATGGATAATCACGGTAAAGCGGATACTAGCTACATCTGTTTCTCATAAGCCAATGGACACTGATCTCCTACTGCACTTCCAGAGTCATAAGGATGTTCGATACAAGAAATTCTTAATCACGTCAATGCTGTATAGAGAGTATCTTTTGAGTAGCGATTGGTCCACCTTTAACGAGGAAGTTGAACATTTGCGCACAACATTTCATATGTTAGCCTACCCGTCAGCTTTATTTGACCGGATTGTATTGTACTTCGTTGAAAAGTGCATTACCCGCCAACGTAACTTAGATGGCAGTTTCAACAATGAGATCTTGCAATTCGTTTTTCCTTGTAAGGCCGAAAAGAGTGCGCGCAACCCAAAGCATCGTCTAAATGACCTGCATGTTAAGTGCGGGTACCAATTCAGCTAATATACACGAGCAGAAAAATTGGCAAAAGTTTTAGACCAAAGGAAGCTAAGCCAAAGATCATGACTCAACAATGCCATGATTACAAATTTCAATGTGGCCAGTGCTACGCTGGCTATATCGGCATGACAACCCGCCACCTGTACCAACGCATCGAGGAACACAAGTCGCAGTCGAGCTCAATCGGTCAACACCTGGCTACTCATCAATTGCCGATCGATTTCGATCTTCATGCCCACTTCACGACTCTGCGCAGGTGTCGCTCCAAAGGGGAGTGCCAGTTAACTGCGAAATTCGCACTACAAATTCGCCTACTCACTTAACGTACAGTCAGACTCGATTAAGTTGAAGCTGTTTTAGCTCGAAAGGTGTGACTCTGGCGATGTGTGCTCTGCTTATTTTTGCTTTTTGTTTGTTTCTTTTTTGTTTTTGTTTTTTTGTTGTTGTTGCATTTTTAGAATGTTACATAATAATTATAAACTCATGAAGGCGAACAATTTTAACTTGATCGCCTATCTCCGTTCGTGTTTTCGATAGGTGCCCTAAGGGGTTGTCACGCATGCTACTTAAAATATGTTAAACCCAACACCGAGCAGTACGCGACACAACATTATACTAATTTGCAATACATAGAAAAGTCCTTTATCAGTAAGCAAAGAGATCTTGCTTCGTAGTCACAACTTACTAGGCGCCATGAAAGGCATCTAGCCTAAACATGAGAATAATAACGTATACTGCATTCAAATACCCGTTCGTAAAACCCTCCTAATCCTGATTATACTGATTCATACAACAACCAACAAGACCTCCGCAACTACTTCAGGCTCAACAGGGCCAGCCTAAGGCATCGCCCTTAGGCGGATATGTACATGTTGACGTAGCTCCAGCACCAAATCATAGCATATAGGAGGATCCTGATGAGATTTAGTTGCCGAAAAGGAAATGGGTAAACAATAAAAACGGCGTCATTTCTGCCTAAGATTCACTCAATTGAGCAGAACGATTCGAACCCAATCAAGAGCGCTCTTGTAACTGCTGGGGCACGTCCAGGTTTATTCCGATCTTGATAAAACTGCATATACTACTCAACAGAACAGCATTCAGCCCCTTGTCCAAAACGCGAAAGAATTGGAGAACGAAGGCGCCTGATATATTAGAACACGATGCTTCTTATGAATATATTGCCCACAAGCAGTATTACGACTATTAAATTCATACAATGTTCTGAAACATTTCTACAAAGCAAAAAGCAGTCGACGAATAGTACATTAAACAAGAGGATAACACTATGACTAGAGTCAGTGCACGCTTTCGAGAGGCTTATCCTGTATCTAACCAGTTTTTCTTCCGCGATAAGCAAAACTCAGACCTTCCCCAACTGCCGAATTTTCAATCTGAAGCAGTAAAAGCGAATAAAAGATAATCTCAGCATACAGTAGACAAAAAGATCAAGAGCAAACGATCATTTCAATAGACGGATAAGAAAAGCAGAAAGCAAATTGTTTGCTAAACCTACTAAAAGGCGCATAACACATAAGGAAAAAAAAATAAAATAAAACAAAACGCAAGAGATATTTCCGCGTCTAGGCTATCACTACTTGCGAGGTCAAATCACGCATGGTATTGGAATCAATCTCTTGAAAATAATTCTTCATCGAAGACATGGCCAAACAAACATTAAAGGGGTAAAAATGGCAATTTAAGATATTCTGGCACAACTCGGCATCCGAAAATCTAACTTTCACTTTTCGAAAGTCTAACTTTCACTTTCACAAATCTAACTTTCACTACCAAAAACTAGCATAGCCTTTTAGTAGTGCCATAAGAGGAAAAACAGCGAGAAACGCTAAAATTGGCCAGCTAATGCAATCGTCGGTGTGGCATAGAAACAATAATGCGATCGAAAATCTGGAAGGACGCCGACAAAATCAAGAGCATTCTACAAATTCCGAAAAAACTTTAATCCCCTCTGGTAATGTTGGCTTTGAGAGCTGAACAAACCTGATGCTGCATGAAGCTGTCTAATTGAGAACGCGAACTCAAAAGGCGTACGCGCAGTCTCGAAACGGTAGAACCAAATCCCAACAGATTATTAAGTGTAACAGAAACAGCTCTCGCGAGTCGCCTTAGTTTGGCAGTCAATAGTAACACCACTTGACTCGGCCAAGTTTTCTTCCGATGGAACGACTTTCAATGGACCTACTAAAGGCGAAGATGAACTACGCACACAGGGGCGATCGAGGGATCAAACCTGCTGACCATTTCCTCCAACATCAGCAACAGCAAAGATGCGTGACCATAACTTCGAAGGCTCTATCTCCATGTCAGAGCCTATCAAAACAGGCTGGCAAACAGAATAATCTAATTTATAGCCAAAAAGTCGCGCTCCTGCGTGGAACAAAGTATCGCAAACAGTCGAAGTTCTTTGATCGCTGTAGCTGGCGACGATTTCATCCTCGATATCGCATATGTAATCTTCGAGACAGTTATCAACATTTTCAGCTGCAATATCAGCGATGGTACTGTCGTTTGTATAGACATGTACGTCCGACCTATCCATCACAGGTCCCTGAGCAGCCACAGCTGATCGAAGCTTGTTTGCATCGATCTGACGTAATGCTTCATCAAGCAGCAGCTGCTTGCGCTCCTTGGAAGACGTACCGGAAAAGCTCGAAACAACGCCAGAACTAGCTGTACTCCCGATAGATACACACCGCATTTCACTGGATGATTCCGTGACGCCTCCATCGCATGTCAGAAAGTTTGAGCCAGAATTACACCCGTAACATTGTTCAAACGGACCTTCGATATTCTTTGCAAGATCATTGGCACACAAATCATTTCGTCCAAGCCGCTTCTCTTCCGCCACGATTCCAACGATAATGTTCTCCAGAACGCTCTCGCATATTATCTTATCGTCTAAAGAGCGGTCTACTTGCGCCTAAAAAGAAAAAATGGCGTAATAACAAAACTGCTGGATATCGCATGTCATAGATACGGCACACCATGTCAAGCGACAAATAAATAGATTTTTTTTACGGCAATACGGCATAATTTCGCCTAGCTATTCGTTTTTTTTTTTGTGTTTTTTTTTTTTTTTTTTTTTAACTAAACATTCTACAAGCTATTTCTGAAAACCGATGCTGCGATTCGGCAAAGATAGCGTGGTCGGTGGCACACCTAATGAATTATCCGGCGGTTACAAGACTCCAGCCAGCATCTACATATGCACCTGTACAGCCAAAAAAGAAAAATACCTAGTGTCTAAGGGCCTAAAATTCCGGCACATCTAATGCCATACTAATAAACCAGAAATGATCCAGTAAGCCTTAAAACTAAAAGAAAAAAGAAATTGCGCAAGTCTACCTACAACCAAACGGGCTGCAAAGAAAAAAGATGTTATTGATGAACCGGCGCTTTAATTAGTGTCGTCCATAACAGCGCATTACACTACGAGGCATTCTACCCGTGCGAAAAGCTTCATGGGTTTTACTCTTTTTATCTCGAGCCTTATGTCTACTTGCATAAACTATATTTGAAAAAACTACGATCTAACACTAACACTCTTCAAGCACAAGATAAATTGACATGCATGATAGCTAGCATTTAATGATAACCTTTAGATAATCACTTCGTTTACTAGTTCATGCAGTATCCATTAGCTACAATTAATATGCAAAGTCAATTTTCCCCTTCGTGACAGCAGCAGGACGTAGCTGACTAGTTCGGACTTCCGCTGCCGTACTTCCGCTACATAGCTATATTTTTCTTTGTGTATGTTACGATGAAATAGAATTATCAGGCTGCAAAGTTGATAAGGCCAGGCGCGATCGAATAGATCTCATAAAACTCGAGAACATGGATATCAAAACCGCAAGAAGAATCTCTACATACCTCATATTCCGCTTTAAGTTCACTCGCCAAACTACAAAAAGCTACTGTGGCTTCTCTTGCTACTTCCCTGCACTTGACGAATTCCAGCAAGGGAGACTTAGTTGCAAGAGAACATTTGAACCTTGCCTGACGTAGAGCATTTAACAACTCCTTGCACTTGCCGGTGAACCAAGGTCGCGAAAAGATGGTACGATGCAAAGACTTCGGAACCATCGCGCAAACACTACTAGCTTCACATGCAGAAGAACCGCGTTGCTTAACTACGTCTTGCGGCACGTCCTTCAAAGCCACATTTATATTCTGTGCAAGAGATGTTATTGGTCTTTGCTCTCTTTTACTACTACGAAGCTTTTCAGCCTTTTCGTCCATTTGTTTGAACGCCGCAGCAAGTAATTCTTGACGTTTGATTGCATCAGTCGGCAAAAATGGCTGAGCAGACGCACTTTCGTGCAGCCCGCTATCGACGCGGTCTAGCGGTGAATTCAGAGAAAGCGAGAAAGAGCGAGGGTCGGAGACCGATCTACAGCAGCTATCAGGAGTCAGGACAGAAGACTGATTTGGATCAGTTGTCGCAGTAGTGGTGGTAACATCTGAGACAGACGGAGAACCACGAGTAAGGGACGAGGATGCTCGTGCTTCTCCAGAAGTCACAACTAAAGTTCGATTATTGTCAACATATGTGTTTCTAGGAGTTCCAGTGCCAGCCTCCACACCGGCAAAGTTGACATTATCTCCCTTAAATGCTGTTAGATCATAAGACAAATTATAACTGGATTCATCTTTTCCACCTCTTAGCAATACTAAACCACCCATGACATCATTTTGTGGACTTTCGTAATATCTACGCGGCTTTTTGGCGCGACGCCCGGCATCAGTTGAAGCGTAAACGGCCTTTATATGAGCTGGGCCTGCTTGATCATAAAAGCTGTCATATGCTTGTTCGTCTTCATAAACTGCTTGTTCGTAATTGCACGCAGACGGTAAAAAGCGGCTGATGGGCCCATACGGGTCTTTTATGTAGGGTGTGTCATGCAGAAGACCAGTAGAATTGCAAGTAGAGGGAGATACATGCATACCAACTCCAGCAACAGATTCAATCTGCCCCACGGACTCTTCTGAAGAATAATCAGCCTGGTGTCGTGTGTCCTGATGCGGCGAATATAGTAGCGCAGGTTCATCGGAGAAAGCCTTGATATGTACCACAGGAACTCCAGGCATATGTCTATCCTGAGAAAGCAAATTACTCAAATTATCCAGCTCGCTCGAGTAATTTGAAACACCAGGAGACCCATACCATCCTTGAACACTCGAAAGCTCTCTCTTCGTTGCCTGATCATCGTACGAGAGAGCTCCACTTGTTAGGACTGATTCGGCGGAATGATATTGACGCTGTCCATCAGTCTTTGCTAAAGGCATACAAGGAAAAGCAACAGCATTTTTTCGGCCAAAATCATGGCACGGTCTAGAATAATTAGCTGAGGAATCGCTACTCTTTTCGTACAATGGCACGAGAGGATTTTGATCGCCAACTGATCTACAAAGACCTCTTGTGTTGCAGTTATCTTGGAGTCCATTAATATCACTTTTAAAACAATCGCGTTCAATGTCACAAGCTTGATTATCCCTAATACCAGACACACGTTGCATATATCTACCATCGCCATAATCACTGTGTCTGAATGAGGTTGACCAGCAGTTCAAATTATCAGTGTTCCCACTCTTTTCCAAAGAAACGCCATCTTTTTCACCTCCATGCTTCCTCTGGTGTGAAGCTTTCTCAGGCGCACGCCGGATTGACCTACCATTGTCCAGGAGGTAGTCGTTAGTATGTTCTATCTCATGTCGAGTCCAAGATACGTCAACGACATCTGTATCACGTTCTAAATTAAATCCTGCACTCCAAATATAAGAGTTTTGCGACTTCATCCCAAAACTTGCGCCCTAGAGTTTATTGCTCTTACTAAAATATAAAAATCTATTTAAGTTTCGCCTCATTCGAGCATCCAACAAACATACAGACACAAGGAATTAAAGCCAAAAGGAAAAGCGCACAAAAAGCACATTACACAGGAACAATGCCAAATCAGGATTAAGAAAAACAATCACATAAGCCAAACTTTTGTTTGCGCTTATGGATAACTCAGTTTGTATGTGTGTGCAAATGCACAGTTAAAATGCCTCAGATGCGGTCCATACATGCGATCATCATCAAGACAAACCCAGTAAAAGGAATACCTTTCACATGACAAAACCTTGATATATAAAACAGCAGTACATTACAAAGCAACGAAAATGCCAGAACTTGATCCCTGATTATTCAACATAACAGTTTTTTAATACGCTCCTACACAATCCTTTTGAAACTGAGAGGAAAAAGCACCTCCAAGAGATCATCCAAACATGCAACACTTCATAAGTAGGTCATATATGTAAAGCATGGAAACCAAAAGATTAGAATTAAAACTCAGAATTCATACTTATACTTTCAAAATTTGCAAATCAGAAAATGGGCATGCATGAAATTCAGTTACTTCCTTAGTTCCCTTTTTCTTCTAAGTATGATCAAATTGATTAAATACTTTCCATTGTTCATGCATGACAACAAGGCTAAATACTATTTATAAGCAAAACCATACAATTAAGTCAGGATAATCATGTAGTTTATCAATAGCTCATCCAGCACATTTGCAGTAGGCAGAACCCAGCAGTCTGTGCTATTAACACTGAAGGCAGGACCCCGCCCTTAAACGTCTGTCATGAGCATCTGCTAAAAAGCATTTTTCAGGCTTATAGCATCAAGCAATCATGCTCAACACTAAGTTCGGGCGGTACCAACAGCATTGCTAATTTTTTTCTCTTAAACTAACCCTCATGGCATTTGCTTGCTTTAAGAAAAAAGGTTGAAACCAACTGCATGGTTGCAGCCTTTATCCCAACTATCACAAGCAATAGATGGTCAATGCTGTGGCAACATGGACTTGTAAGAAAGTTTTCGGTAGCTACCAAGAGGAGGCATGTCCTGCTTGCAAGCTATCTTTCTGAAATAACTGTCATTACAAAGCTTCTACTAGGTTCACATAAAACAAAATATCGATATTCACATACATATCATATGATATCATATTATATTCTACTATATCCCTCTTCACATAACAAAATATTGCTGTGAAATATCAACTAAACCTGTTAATTTAAACAGTTTTAGATGATTGCCTAACATTATATGCAATGAACAGGAACGCCACTAATATCTTAAATTGCAGATCAGAGCTTTGAGTACCTAGAAAGCTTAAAAAATTATAGATGGTTCCTTGTAGCTTACAGAGAGTTAGTTTGCATTTACATCTTTTTGAAAATTAAGCTCCCCTTCAAATTAAATGGAATACTGTCATTCTACTCCAGCCTGCCATAAAGCCCTTTTTTTGAAAAAATCTAAGTATCTTACGTGTCTATAGCTGGAATGCTTTGTGAAAACAAGACAATCACAACCAAAATCACTATCATCATCATCATCATCATCATCATCATCATCATCATCATCATCATCATCATCATATCATCATCATCATCATCATCATCATCATATCATCATCATCATCATCATCATCATCATCATCATCAGCAGCAGCAGCAGCAGCAGCAGCAGCAGCAGCAGCATATATGTAGTTACCATCATAACTCATAGGTAAATCACTCATAAATCATGATCACAAACATACAACTAGTAAGGCACAGAAACAGGCAAAACGTAAGGCATACATGAGAACGCAAAATCCATTATTCACACCCAATTTGATAAATCACAACTGGAATAACAACTCTGAAGATTCTTTTCATCAAGCATTCTCTATACTTCTGTAATTCAAGACAATAGATAGTCACAAAGGATCAATGTTGCCAGCAAATCATACATGAAAACCGTCCTTCAGATGAGTCTTCATGATTTGCTTTTAAGGGACAGATACAGGCTGATATGCCCAGAATGAGATTAAGTACCAGGTAAAATGTTCTCATAACTTCAAATGTAATAAAATAATCAATAATGCAAGTGAAAAAGCATATCAAATAGATCACAAAAAAACTCAGGCTGGCATTTAAGATCCCAATCTCCAGCAATTTTGAAGATCAATGTCATTCCATAATTTTTACATCAGCAAATCGACTCTGTGAGTCACAGCGATCAAATGCACTGCACCTGTGCATTTCCACTAGAAAAAACTTACTTTTAGTAGGAACTTTGATAGGAAAGTAATCTTGCTGAGGACACATATTCTCTCCAATGAAATCATACATCACAGCAGATTTGCCATGATATCAAATTTACCAAAAAAACATTTCACTAGCAGGTATCTTATCTATTTATGTGATGGTGCTTTCATATGGAAAATAATCTGCACCCAGCCATTTACCAAGCATTAGAATGTGACTCCATATATGAGCTAAACACAGAAATGAATTTTTAAAAAAACAAGCTAGAAAATAACCCTGGTTTTAGCCCAATTTAATGACAAGTACTTACATATGAAAACAACTTGCAATTCCATTAGCTGAACATAAGAATAGCATTGCATTTACATCTACCAAAGAAATGGCAAGCACACAATCAAATAAACCATATTTCAAATTCAATGACTGGTATGCTGTCATTTATCTCACCAATAAGTTTGAAGGCAGCCAGGAAATGGTTCTGCAGGTGCTATTTGACATTAATTTATTAGCATTCTGAGGAATGGCATACCATCATACGTATTGCAGCAACCTTCTTATATATCAGAACTTATTTGATAAGCATTTGCAATATTTAAAATTTAATTAACAACATATTCATAGCAAGCACAGGTTCTTTTTCAGCTTTCCATTTTCAATGCATGACACTTACAGCTACATGCTATTCAAGAGCAAAATCATACAATCAAGCCAATATAAGCATGATGTTTATCACAATGAAAATCCATACATAGAACTTGTCCATCTTTGTAAAACATGCATGAAACTGCAACTTAAAGCTCATCTAGCTCATTGGCAGTAGGCGGAACCCAGCGGTCAGTGTTGTAAACACTGTAGCCAGGTACCCACCCTTTAACGTCTGCCATTAGCACCTTCTCCTTCTCAAAATTATCTTTTAGCCTCTTGAGCATCCAACGATCATGCTCAGCTTGAAGAATGGGCAATATTGAAAGCCTAGCTACTTTTTTCTCCTTTTCTAATTCTCGTCGTTTTTGGTTGCCTCTGGAAACAAAGTAGAAACCAAATAGCATGGTTGCAGCACCCATCCCAATCATCACAACACCAGATGGTCCACGCTGTGGTAACTTAGACTCAAAAGAAAGTTTTGGATAACCACCAGGAGGAGGCATGTCCTGCTTATAAGGAATCCTTCTGAAATAATCCGCCATGATGAACTTCCACTACCTTCTTTGCATAGAGCAAATCGCTGATAACTGAAATATCAGAGCTGATAAATTAAAACCGTTTCAGAGAGATGACTGGCAGTACATGCAGTCAACAAAGAAAGCTATAAATATTTTCAAATAGCACATTGAGCCTTAAACCCTTACGCAGCTTAAACTTTTCATACATGGCTAAAAGCGGTTCGCCAAGACGTGATACTTTATGCCTTCGTTATTCTGCATATCTAAATTTTTGCCAAATGAAGTTAAATCACCCTACTAACATATACTGCGCCTGTCATGAAACCCTGCTCTTAAAAATCTATTTTCTAACATGTTTATTGTCGTGGCAATGTACTACTACCAAAAATCGCTGTTGGACTCGATGAGGGAGATTCACAGCATCCGCGTCCAAAACCCTAAGGACAAAGCACGGTTGTTTGGAGACACAGTGGGCGTCACAAAAATTGTCATCATCATCATCATCATCACAATCATCATCATCATCATCATCATCATCATCATCATCATCATCATCATCATCATCATCATCATCATCATCATCAT
>QQSS02009012.1:0-19801 GCA_003687565.2 Craspedacusta sowerbii | reverse complement strand
AGGGGATGTATGCCTGAGTAAAGCAAGGCCGGACCGGGGCTTGAACTCTCGCCACCCAAGGTTCTTGCTTGCGAGGCAGGAGCTTAGACCACTCGGCCACGCAGCCAAGATAATAATAATAATAATAATAATATAATTATATATTTATTATAATAAATATAAATATATAAATAAAAATATAATAAAAATAAAATTAAAATAAAATATATATAAAAATAAAAATAATAAGATATAAAAATAACAATATAAATAATAATAATAAAAATAATATAATATATATATATATATATATTATATATATATATATATATATATAATAATGAAAATAATAGAAATAAAAATAAAATATATATACATAAAATATTTATATATACAAATATATATATATTAATTATAATTATAATTATAATAATCATAACAATAAAATTAATAAATAACGCAAATGAAAAAATAAGCGATAAGCTGAAATTAACTAGCACATCGACAAAGATTTAACACCGCCATGACCAGGACATGCGCCCTTGAAACATATACATATCTATAAAGGATGAAGCTTCCGAAAGCGACAGACCCAAGGATAAAATATATCAAGGATGAGGCTTTCGAAAGCGACAGACCAAAAGATAAAAAGCCGGCAAACAACAAGCTACTTATCTCCGCCCGTTCAAAACCGGATTGGTTGGAGCACGGAATAAACGGAAGCTTAAACTACCCACATCACTAGATTAAAAGCTAAGTTTAAACTACCCACCTCATTAGTTTAAAAAAAGTCTAAACTACGCACCCCACTAGATTAAAAGCGAAGTTAAAACTATCCACCTCACCAGATTAAAAAAGAAAGTTTAAACCAAGCACCCCACTTGATGAAAACAAAGTTTAACTACCCAGGTCAGTAGATTAAAAACAAAGTTCGAACTAAGCACCTCACCAGATAAAAAAAAAACGTACGCTTATACCTAGCCTCACCAGGCGTCGAGATGACAGTACCCGTGTTTAAATCAGCAAACACCTCCTCACACCCGGTCTCTGGCGGACCATGTAACCAATATACACAACAGGTGTACATATAAAACACATGCACAACTCTGTAACCGAAAGCAAGATATTTGTAAAGCAAAAGCAAACACCTACCAGTGCAGCTTTAATGATGCTCATCAGAAATGAATCTGCAACGAAGGAGAAACAATCGACTAGTGGCTAAAACAGCCACAATGACTAACGTATACCAAGCACAGACCTAGCTTGGCAGCAGTGCTTGAAGGCATAAATGCTGCCGTTGAACAAGGAAAGCAATAAATTAAAAACATGGCCCATCAAAAATGCTAATAAATAAACTTTAACAAAATAAGTACTTTTTCGAAAGTCTCACTAATCAAGCAAAAAAAGCTATTAGTACTAACTCCAACTACATAATTATTATTAAACAATTCAGGCAAGCATAATTTTAAAATCTTCTTAAGCAGGGAGCAGTATAAATTTTGGAGCCATGAACTTCGGCCTCCTTCGCCACAAGTAGCAGTAAGTAGGGCCAAGCAAATTAATTTGACACAGCATGTGCGAAAAGCGCATTTAAGAATGCTAATCGGCTAGCCTTAAGCCTAGGTGCTCGCTGTTTGAAAATGTAAACACAACAAATTTATAAATTATTCACTGGCAATTAGCTTAATAGTCACTAAAATTTATTATATAACTTGAGGGTGACCGACTTAACATTTTCCCTTGTCATTTCTGGTAAGTTTGATAACTTAAGGCCAAAAAATTACGGACAGCTGCCATTCCCGAAGACACTTCCAGAATCGCTCATAGATCAAGCCCGAAATTGAATTCTTCGATATCAAGCAGGGTTTTTCAACCATAAAGCCGCGAAAGCGAGGTGGTGCATTTCATTCTTGCATTTCTGAATCATCAGTCTGTTCAGTCCTTAGAAGAAACAAAGGCTTTTTTGTTGTTGACAAAGTTTAAGCGTCCAAAAAATGTCTTCGTGGACCAAAAGAACTCAGGAAAGGAGGATGGATATGTTCCCGCTACTCTCTGACGTCCTGGAGACAGCATCTGAGGCTTTAATAAGTGATTTGGTTTATCATCACCTCTCACATCGTTCAAGGAAGTTTGAGGAGTACTTCCCTAACGATCTAAGTGGAAAAATGTGGCTAGCGGATCCGTTTTCAGTGGGCCCTTCTAAAAATGATGTTTCTCTGCCGTCCGACCTAGAAATTCAGCGTCTAGTTGTCTCAACTGACAGCACTTAGAAGACAGTGGGACAAAAAGACTTGGTCACCTTCTGGATTCATGCCTCAAAAGAGTACCCTTTCTTGCTCTTAGGGCCGCGAAACAGCTACTTCGGTTCACAAATACATACCTGTGTTAATCATAGCATCAACCAAGACAAAATCTAGGAATTGGCTTAGAATAACACTTGAGACCACTTTGGGACTGAGCTATTCACCTATTGCACAACATCTGGGTCAGATCATGTCTACGAAACGGGCTCATGCGTCTTACTAGTAAAGAAGGACTGTTTATTTTAAGTGTTTTAAGAAGGGTTTTGGTGCGGACTTTAAACATGGACAGCTGAGTCATTAAAATCTCTGTTGATGTAAGTGCGTTTGCGTAAAGCTGGTATTCTTTTTGCACTATTTTCACTTCGATCAAAGCTTTCATGTGTAATTGCTATTTACTGTTAGTTTTGCGATTACCTTTGCTCATCAATCTTTTGAGTTATCCTCTTTGTTATTACCTTTGCTTATCAATCTTTTGAGTTATCCTCTTTGTTTGGTGATTTTTACCACATGCATTATACCCTCTTTGCAGCGAGTTTTTTGCCGTAAAAACTAGTTCCATGATGATCTTCACGCGTAACTTACACATAATAAATTAGAAGAATGCTAGCAAACGCTACTGGGCCGCGGGCTGCTGTACACTGATAACGTTGGGCGGCATGGAGAAAAAGGTTGAGAAACCCAGATATAAAGCACAGCTTTGCAACACCATGCACTATTTGATCAGTTGATAAGTTGGACCCCGTTTCCATACCTGTTCATACAGTGACAGCAACCCTCAAGTTACTTCAATACCAAGTCATACATGAGAGAAAAATCTGCACATGCAGAGCATATCAGCCACACTAGGAACGACAGATTATTCAGAGACAATCGAGCAATCCAAGAAGAGGCATGCGGTCGTGCATGCACAAAGCAATAACTTAAACGACCAAAGGGCATTATTGCAGATGCTTGCAATACCAGAATCATCAGACTGCTTATAGTAAATTCGTTCTGCAACCAGAAATTAATGCAATGAAACTGGTGACTGTAACAAGATATTTACCTTCTACTGGTTGTAACGGTGGCATTAGTCAGGTATATATGCTTACACATAAAAAACTTGAAAAATCACGGAAACATACACTAACGAATTTTACTAAACTACCACTTTCATGAAATACACATTTCTTACCATTAAACAGATATCCATGCACGAAACAAATAAAGCAGGACTGAAGCCGGCAGCTACAAGACCAACATGAATCCTGAAGAAGTCAATTTGACCTATTAATCTGCCCATTAGAAATAACATTCAAATCCCAAACCAAAAATTGTATCATGACTAAACAAAGCCCACTGCAAACTTGATAAACACTGGGTACTTATTTGTAGACAAGCATCACAAAAATTGGTGTCAACATGCAATGACCTACAAGTCGAACTTGAATCAGTTGCCTCCTCGGAAGTAACAAAACCTCTGACTTTTAAGGTAAAAACGCATGGTCACACTACAAATGCATTGCCATAAGAGCACAAGGACAGATAGTAGAATGTAACTAGTCAAGTAAGCCAGTACGAAAAGGGTTGTTTTTAACCTAAGGCATGTACATCATCATGGACAGTCCCAAGCAAGGCTGCGAAAGGAGGATTTTAGTAAAAAGTAACCACAAAAATCAATGGGATTGCACAAGTATGAAGAAGTCAAGGTTAAAGGATGACTAAACTATACATAGAATTTATTGCTTACCAGACAAAGAATCTGTTGACAAAATACAATTATTGCAAACAAGTTTATCACCTGATGCTGACCCAGAAGATGACTTCAAACCAAAAAGGAACAAGAAACTAAACTCATGCACTGCATGGGGTTTAAATGTAGGACTCTTTGGCGAAAGAAGCCCAACCCTATTTGTAACAAAAGGAATCTTGTGTTTAGAAGGTGGGTTGTGTTACATGAAAAATTGGACTTTAATTTTTTGGTGCCATCCAAAACAAGCACTTCACTGTAAGAACTAAAAAAGGCTTGCAAACTTTTGTTACAGCCAACTTGCTGAAAAGCTTCTCCTATCCGGCAGAACTACTTATGTGTATAGCAGCATTGTGTGAAGCATGCTCATGTTGCATAATTACAAAATAAGTAGAACTATCCAAGATTACAGCTCAAAACTAAGGGATACCATCTTAGCACAGACAGCATCATGAATAAAGCCATTCTTTACAGCAACCAAGAATTCAGACCTTAATAAACCCGAAATTATAACTGCAAAATCTCAATTTACCCTGTATTGACACTTAACTATGCCTTGACGATTTACCACAAACATTTCACGAAACTAACAAAAGTACATTAACACTTGATTGCAACAACTCTAAACCAGATATAGGAAAAGCTTGTTGCCGAAAGGCTGGTCCCAAGACAAGTTCCTTAAATACAGATCAAGAGAAAAACCTTTCTATGGGAAAACTCAGCGATTAGCCAAGTCTATCAGCCATGACTAACCAAATCAAAGTATTGCTTAGCAGTGGGATTTAGCTGCTAATGCTGACTAAATATACTTTAGAACTCTTAAAATCAAGACTTGCTCTCGACACAAAATCTGAAGAATGACAGCCTGAACAGTGCTCAAGATTTACAAGGTAATTGTCAGTAGAACCGAACATGGCCCTCCCAAGTCTTCGAACCTGACTAGAGTTAGGAGTGTTATTTAGAGGTCTTCTTTCCTTGTTGTTTTGCATAACAGCCAGTGAGGTCAAAGGAAATTGATCAATATATAGCTGCACTTATACCCCATCATGGAAAATCTTTCTATGTCAAATTATAACCACGATAAATGGATAATAAAAAAACTTCCTAACAATGCGTGTGTCAGTGCAAGTGCAAGCAAGAACATGAGTGATAGTACATGTCGTGAATGTGCTTGTTACATTGTTTGTAGCTTGTGTTAGTCAGAGTGTACATGAGAGCTAAACTGATTTAAATTCCCAAGAGGCTTTCTGAACTTCTTGATGATTTGAATATAATAAATATATTAAATATTTAAAAAAAAATTATCTGACCGTAACTGTTTGACAGAAAATATAACAAACAAATACAAGTTTCATTTCAACAAAGTTTTTTCATCAACAGTTCAAAACAACTAGGCGCGTAACAAATTTTGCTGGACTTAGGAGCTGAGATACCTGGTCAAAGAACTGGCAAAAAGCATCTTTGAAATTTACGTAGACTTCATTCATCGGTGCGGCCAAGTCACAAAGACACACATACACAAACACACACACACACACATACAAACAAACAACTGAAACATGCAGAATCATGTGGTATCTGCTTTCAATTCCAATAAGTCAGTCCATCTCTAATATCATCACAGTTAACAGTAGAATTATTCACTAACCGAGTAGAGGGTAGTGGATGATCATAAAATAATACTTAAGAGTCTATTTTCTGCAGCCATAATCACAGCAAGAACAATAAGTGTCCGAAGAAAATCAGAAGGTCATTGAGACTTTGAAACAGCCTTAACTGTCAGTAATGCCCATTGGCCTTATTGTCTAAAAGTTACAAAACATAAAGAATCTAGTAAGCACGCAAAAGGCACTAGTGAGGCTAGGTCTGCCCTCGGTCTTTAGTATGCCGCTGCTGCCTGAACCTACGTGCGAATTACTTCCCTGGACTAGGACTATAGCGTTAAAATACGAACGCAGTTAATCTTCAAATGCAGGTTTTCTTCTGGTTAATTGCTGTAACAAGCAACACCAGTTTGGCAGCCTTGCCTGTCCCAAGTCTGTATCTCAGCTCGAAATGAACTAAGCATTATGATGAAAACACACGCTCAGTACCAGCGGATGAAGCGACTGCAATCATAAGACACAATTGCCATAGTTCACCAGTCATCCCTATGTGAAAGCCCCCACTGAAAAGTAACAATCAACCTTTTACATCTGAGCTGAAATAAAACTGAAGGAATGGACGCGATTGCTCTCTAAACTTCATGAACATGGGAATTACGCAAGGATAATGCACATTGGCATACTCCAGAACTAAAGCTTTTTTTCTTCTACTTCCATCCAACCTTGATAATGAAGGAGTAAAAGGTAAGCTTGAAGCTGAGATGTCATTGCTTAATCATACCAGTCCTTGCACTTTTTATTGACAGATTTGTCATTGCACGAGTTTAAGAATAAGTTTTCCAGATTCTCCGACACTTCAACATCTCTGCTGTGTTGCACTTGGCACACTGCGCTGTGACAAAGGTCACAGCAATTGGCGTTAGACAGGTAGGCAGTTCTTTTTTCAGCTGAATTCTTTAGTACAAGACGAAAAACCTGATGAACTGAAGAACCAATCACACTAAAAGTGTCTTCACAGAGCCATGGCTTACATGGAGCTTTTTTATAACATTGTATAAATACTTGGTTTGTCCTGGGCACATCACCTCTAACAGCTTTGATTGCCTTTGGACGATGGTTAAGCCTCGGGTTAAATAAACCTCAGTACCGACCGTTGAATTTGAAAGAATTTGGATAGAAACTAGCAACTTCCTGTGCTAGACATTCTATGCAGTACACAAGCTACTAATAAAGTCAGCTGTAAGCTGGCATCATTGCGAAAGTGTTGCGCCTATGTAATTAGTTAAACCTAAAGCGTGGCCAATAGCTCATGCATTAAAGAAATAATATACTTATTAACCATACGCAATAAGGCAAGAGGAACCTTTTAAAGAGCACCTCAAGCCGTGTCCCCAACGTGTCATTTAAGAAATTGAAGCGACTACATGCACCCAGACAACCGTAACATGTATCGATTTGCTCATACAGGAAAGAAATACCTTTTATCTTTCGATATCGAATTCAGAGGCCGCAGCTACGATCTCAGCAAAACGACGAAAGCCAACATCGTTACCTTCTTACACCTTGTCTTTTGACCAGCTGGACGATGACCATGCGATCGGGGCGCGACCATGCAGTCTTGTCAGTTCTGGCTGGCCCCGATAGCTGCAAAGTGTGGCGGGCCGACGTGGTGGATACCATATTCTATTACGCAACGATCGTGGAAGAAGATCGAGTATCGTTCGAGCGTACCATCCCTGCGCGATGATGACATGCTGTGGAAAGTAACGTACATTACTTTCTAAGCCTTCGCTGCTGACACACTGGAAAACAGAACTTCTTTTCGTCAAGAGAAACCCGTACGCTCTTCAACTCGCATCGAATAAATTGCAGAGCAAAAAGATCATTTCCAGATTTCGTTAAACACAAGGAAGCATCCAACACCATCTCTTGGATGCGACAGGAATAGTTGCAAACTGAGTTCTTAACAATGTTTGCATGTGTGTGTGTGTGTGTGTGTGTGTGTGTGTGTGTATGTGTTTGTGTGTGTGCGTTTATGTGTGTATGAATTTGACTCTTTCCACATACGAAGACAGAAAACAGTTGACCCAATCCGTCGTAACGACGATGCAATCCAGGTGTACGTATGTGTGCATCTGTGTGTGTGTGTGCATGTATATATATATATACATGTATATACATATATGTATATATATGTGTGTGTGTGTGTGTGTGTGTTTGTGTGTGTGTGCGTGTGTGTGTATGCTGGATTGCAGCGACAAGCCCCAAAAACGGACACCAGCGGTTCCTACCTCAGAGAGCATACCCACGATTGTAATAATGCCGGCTGACAAGGAACTGGTCATAATGAAATGAACGGATTGTCAGGAAACAAGGTTTTTAATGTGAACTATAGCTTAATCCGAATCAAGTTACCAACAAACTCGTATAATGAATAGTGATTCTCGCAGCCGGTCTCAACCGACGCAAGATCCACTGTTAAAAACCGTAAATCCTGCTGTCTTGTGGATTATCACTAGGGTAGTTATGCTCCTGTTTTGTTTCACAATTTCTAGTATAAACTGTGCTTGCATGTATTTCGACAACCGACAGTGACATCAAACGCGGGCCATATCTATGGGCACCCCATTTGCTGCAAACTACGCAAACACTTAGTCGAGAGTCGAGATTACTTAACAGCTATTGTCACCAACTTGAAGACTCACTCTTAGGATGGCACCGTTACATAGATGAAATATTTTTTGTTTGGGATGGCATCAAAAACAGCCTAGACCATTTTCTTTTTAAGTTTTTTGCGACGACTTCTCGTATTCAGATTTTGCCCCCGACATAAAATTCACGAGCAGCGCTTCCCAGTTCGAAACAATATTCTTGTACGCAAGAATTTGAGTTGGATGGAAGAAATCTTAATGACGGAGCTTTACTCTAAACCGACTTCTGCGCATGCCCACTTAAATTGCAAAAGCGATCATACACTTGCAAGTCCGTTCCGTTTTCGGAATCCCTAAAATTCGGAGATTATGTGTGTAACATTGCAGATGATCACAAGCATGTAATTACCTTAATTACGATTTCTAAAGACGTCGATGGGGACAGCCATCAGTCTCTCATAGGAACTCTATCTAGCGTGAATAAATTAAACACGGAGGAAATGCTTAAAAAAAAACGCGAAGGCAGGCACCAATAAAGTGGAAAAATATGATTGTAGCCCAGCATGGGACCCTGGCAAGAATTCCGAAAGTGCTACATTCCATATATGACCACATTTACCTAAAGTACGCCGGACTACCAATAAGTTTTCCTAACTTCATCCATATCTGCATTCAAGCGAACAAGCAACATAAGAGATCCTCTTGTTCGGTCAGAAGCATCAACCAGTCAACGACAAAGAAATGTGGCACATCAGCTTCGTAAAACGAGGAAAAGGCTTTCTGTGTGTGTCCATGACAAGTCTGTCAAATGGTTTTCAAGTTACCTGTATGACAGAAAGCAATATGTGCAATTGATGAATGTGAATTCTGAGCTGTTCCCTGTGACATGTGGAGTCACGCAAGGTTCAATGGTTGGCCCATTGTTGTTTCGATATATCTAAGGGCTTTCTTAGCTCAGTACCCTGCCTACAGGAAATCATGTTTGCTGACGATACTAATGTTTTCTATTCTCATGAAAATATTCGTACTCTGTTCCATGGATTGAATATGCAGCTGAAACTAATATGAGCCTGGTTCAAAGCCAGCTGCCAGTCTCTGAATCTTAAAAAAAAAAACAAAATAACCAAGATATATAGTTTTATGAAGTGGGAAAAATTCACTGACATCATATCACTTTCCTTAGGATACTTGATATTACACAGAGATTGCTTAAAGCGTGCCTATTACACAAAATTTCTAAGTGTCACCGAAAACCTGACTCGGACAAGGTATATATGTGAAGTGACATCAAAGGTATCACAAAAAATATTAGGCTCGTAAGTTAAGCAGGAAAGAACTTGGATTCTAAAGCATTAAGATCATTGTACTTCGAATTTATTCATCCTTGTATTTCGCTTGGGATAATAGCTTGGGGCAGCACATATAAAGCAAGCTGACAAAAATACATATGCTGAAAAGAGCATAGTGAGAATTATGTCACATGCTGAAATGTCAACACATTCAATGCCTCTTGTAAAACACCATGGACTTTCATACCAATTTACAAATTACATGTTTTACAAGCTATGGTTTTTCTTGACAAGCACCAGAACCATTTATTACCCGAAGTGTTTACACCTTACTTTCAACGAGACCAACATCGGCATAATAGTCGCCTGATGAAATATGGCTACAGGGAAAAGCTCTTGTCTGGCAAAAGAAAATACAGCATCGTCTGTCAAGGGCCCTATATATGGAATCGCTTAAATTATGAAATTGCTAAGGAAAGCCAATGCCTACGTGACTTTAAATGCAAACTGATCAAGTTTCTCTAACACTTGCCACCCAGTGAATTCGTTTGGTAAAAATAAGCAACAAAAATATAAGATCTAGATGACCTGCTTCCCGGCCTCGAAATTTGACCGAAAAGATGCTTAGAAACATCATAGCGAAGCCACAGAGCTTGGTACATCGTGGTGCTTAACCATAACAAAAAACTGATGTTATTTTTTATTTGATAAGTCTTACATTAGGCGCTATTATCGCTCAAAGATCTTCAAGATTATATGTCCATATAGTGGACGAAGCTTTTTCGTTAATGGAGCTCCATGCAAAGGCCCATGGCCTTCTCGGAGAACCATTCCCGTGGATTCAATACAGATTAGCCGAACTGGCTCAAAACTTCTTGTCAACGGGTGCTTGAATTTTTTTGTGGCATGTTTTGATGATGATATATACATACATATATAGGGTAGCAATTGGCTCATGCCGTTTACACGTGAGCCGGCTCGCAGGACTTAAAGGGTCGAGAACAAGCGGTTCGCATAAATGGCAAATACAGTGCATACCAAAAGATTTTGCGGGAATACCCTAAAGCTCAATCTTAAGCCCTTTATTTTTTAACGTATCATTATAAATGACCTCGTTTTATTTATTGAAAAGGCTGACATACACAATTTTGCAGACGACAACACGCTATCAGCACACGCATGTAACACTGAGGATCTGAAAAAAAAATCTTAGAGGACGATTCCAACATCGCCATCGACTGGTTAATCTCAAATGACATGAAGGCCAACCCTGAAGAACTCAACGCAATCTTTGTGACCAAAGACAAAAATGACACCTCTAGAAATAAGCTGCGCATCAAAGGCATCGAAATAATGACTGAAAACTGGTGACGCTCCTAGGGGTAACAATAGACAGCAAATTGAATTTTGACCAGCACATTAGTAAAATCTGCAAGACGGCTGCAGTTTAAGTGAACGCCCTAATCAGATTAAAATCAAGCCTTCCACTTGTTTCCAGAAAGGCACTAATGGAGAGCTACATCTAGTCAAATTTTAACTACTGGCCCTTAGTGTGGCACTTTTCCTCAGCAGTGTCCTTATCCAAAGTTGAAAAACTACAAGAACGAGCCCTTCGCTTCGTATAAAACAGTTACACAGCCACATACGATCACCTGCTTGCATAAATGTACATAAATGTACAATGGAAGTTCGACGGCTACGCACCTTATGCTTAGAAGTGTTTAAAACGATCAACAGTATGAACCCAGTGTATATGAAACAAATTTTCTTAATGCCAAAAAACAGGCATTCGCCCAGATATCCCCTAAAACTTGCCGTGCCTAAACCAAATCAAGTTACTTTTGCTTCACGAAGTATTAGTACTCTAGCCCCAAGAGTTTGGAACGCTCTTCCAGAGCATATTAAATCAGGTGGTAATACAAGTCTTTTCAAGTTAAATATAAAAAATCGCAATGGCTCCAAGTGTGTTTTTAACGTATGTGAGCAAAAGTTGTGATATTTGAAGACTTATCGAATAGTATTGAGCGGATTTTTTTCTTCTATATTTTTTGCTACTACAAACTGAGATATTGAAAGCTTTTTCATATTTAATTCTTATCGGTATAGTTAGCTCTTGTATGTGTGAGCTAGATTATTTTTTCATGTTGATAGGTCAACTTTTTCATTACCGAGCATAAATAAATGTGAAAGGAAAGGAAAGGACTAAGCTCACTACAAAAGATCGGCCTTATTTGGCTCACCCGTGGCTCTTTGATTCCTAAGGAAACAGTTGCAGTCAAGTTAGCACATTTTTTATAGCAAACATTTAAGTCGGGTTATATGCGATTGCAATGAAACACTTTGTTGAATAATGAGCATGGGAAAACCTAACCTAGTATTTCAAACAGTGAACTACTTGCACGACATTTCAGTGGGGGCATTTAGCTCTGAGTGTTCCCTACCCAGAGCAGCAAGCCATGCTGTTATTAATGTCTCAGGGTCTACTAAAAACTGTTCCGAATTTGCATAGGATCATTTTGGAAATTGTTAATAAGTCTTACAAAGTAATTGGAAGCCTTTTCATCAGTCTCACAAAAAGATCAATGTGGCAGGACAACGGAAATGTTCTTTCCTTAGAGTGAATTTGGCACTAATTAACTACCATTGCTTCCGTAATTAATCGGAGATTCTTGAAAATTTGCTTGTTTGAAACTCCAGGGCGAATCCGCGGCTCCTGGTGCGATTCGCGTTTTGCAATTCGGTCCGAAATCAGAGCTGGTCAAGCAGGTAACATCCAAAGGCGTCATCTTTGAATGATGAATGAATCTTCGGCTTCAGAAATTTACCTGAAGTGACGTACCATTGTTTCTAAATAACATGGGTACTGGATCCCGTCAATGCTAAGCAAGAGAAGGGCGTTTGGGTTTACGAGCATTTCTTAACTGGCAATTGCTATGAGGTAGGACAACAGTTATATATATGTATTGTGTGTGACTTTCAATAAATGATGATTTTGACGGGTCTGTGGACTCGCCAAAAGTTTGACGAACTTTAGGTGAACAACGTAAGAGAATAAGAATCTTCAATGAAACTAATGTTGCAAGCATCTATAGGTTTTCAATATAGTAATGATGTATATGATGACTCCAGAAGAAATCTTTTGGTCTCCTTTTTGAACGTATCTACTGTTTTGCTTTCCTTAGCCTTGTTGCTTTTAAAATGACTCCAAATGTAAGGCCTACGCATCATAATACTGTTTTCTTTTATGGCTAAGAGGAGCATTTTCTTTATACCCATACTTGGCTAGCCTAGTGTCATATTAATGGTTGACTATGTGAAAACTCTCTGTATGGAGCGAAGGAATTTGGCCACGCTTGTGCCTAGACATAAAAAAAGAAGAGTTGGTAGCAAATTAATTTCATAAACATTAAGCATATATAATTATGTCATTAATGGTCTGGAGTGTGAGGTTTTATGTGCATGCATGATAATGCGGTTGCTCATTTCTGCAATTTGTGAATGCTTGACTACTTTTTTGTGTGTAGCTGCCCATGCTATATTCCCCAAACATAAGGGATCCCCACAATATATTTAGGCGCTTTCTTTTTTACATGGAAGTTGTGCAATTTGCCCTCAATTGTTTTCTCCCTCACTCTAGTGAATGCAACTGCTAAAGAAAGACTTGCGAATACTTTGAAACCTGAAATAATGTAAAACCAACAGGATATGTAGTCACTTAGTTAATAGAAATCAAAAGAGGTAAGACAGCAACATAACCTCGCCCAAGAAAAAATTCAAATTTAATGTCTCCAAAGTATATCAGAGCTACTTTTCACTGACAAAAATTTGTGGTGGGCACCACGCAACTTATAAATCTTTCAGTTCGTATGTGTTTCAAGTCAACTGCGTCCGTACTTGTCACCGTTGATCTCCCCAGTTGCTTGAAATTCCAGTCACTTTAGAGGCCTCCTTTCTCTTGAATCTTATCCATGCCTTGATGAACAAACCAAAACATTTATATCAAACTTATTATATATGCCAAGTTATTATGTATGTTCCGAACATTGTGACTTTGATGGTACATATTCAATTGTATTAATGAAGTATTGGATTTATTTTGACCTTTCGGATGGTAATTCCCTGATTGGGCGCGCATGCCCCTTGTGCCGATCTTCCCCGTGTCTTCTTCGCTGAGTTTGGTACCGGCGGGAAGTGGGTTACAACATCTTCCCTGTGCTTAAAGAATTTGCACGTATATAGCCCCGCATGGATTTAAAACAGGCATCCAGCCTGTTCCAGGCAACGTTGGACCCTGAACCGCAGATTCGTGCGCAATCCGAAGGCCGCTTAAAAGAGGTTAGTAATGGAACTGTCTAATTCTTTTCTTTGACTGTGACTGCGGTGACTCTAGTGTAGTGGCTTTTCTTATTTATTGTAAAAACACTATTTGCGTAAATTAGAATGTGGGATATGCTTAGTTTTTATGCATTTTTATTTTAAAATTAGCTTATATCATTTAATTAAGTCTTTTAATTAAATCTTAGTTGTACGAGGTCCCAATGAACGTAAGTTACTCATGGATGTATTTTTAGTCTGACAACTTTTGAATGTGTTTGTTCGCATATTTTAGCAAGCCAAGCTTTCTTAAGCATTGTAAATTTTCTATGGCCACGGACTGTTAACTCAGAATTCTTTGTAGTGTTCTATCTGTAGTGGATTTATATAAGGTTTGTTGATTATGTTTAGCCTTACCACCGTAAGGGAGTTAAATATGGTATTCCGCGTCTGAAGAAGGTTTAGAAGGTAGATCTTGGTGGTAATGTTCATAAATTTCCTTATCAACCTCTGCAAATCTTTTTCGGTTAAGCCAATATCTTCTACCCTGTTTTTGTAATTCAATATGTCATTGCTATTGTCCGGACTGCACCAACCGATAAGTTTAGAAACAAAATTTTTCCTTGCACTTTTTGAAGCAAGCAATTTTACTTTTCACTCTTTTTCTCAGCTTTTTTGATTAGATTTGCTTCAAAGTCTACAGTCAATTCATAGCATAATTCCATAACATATGTATATATATATATATATATATATATATATATATATATATTCGGGATGGATCTATAGTGGGTATAAATAATCTCTTCAAGTTGCCCATTGTTAACCCTTGTGTTACTATAAGTTAAATTAAATCTCTACAGCATTAGACCCTTCTTGTTTGAGGACTCAGATTGTCTAGATAAATCTTCAAACAACATGCTGGTTTTTCAAGTCTCAAGCACTGCATGCTCCATTTAACATTATGTAGCAGATTTCTTTAGCCATGCAGTTTTGTTCATTTTAAGAAAAAAAAAGCTTGTCTGTTCCTTAGCTTATCTTATTGTCTTATTTTTGCTTGTTTTCTGATGGTATCCTGTGATGTATTTGATGCAAATAAAATGATAAATTTTGTTTTCTGACACATTTTGAGCATTGCTCAAGTTTAAACTTCCTCAACTTGCGTAGGGTTTTACAGGTATGTTAAATGTGCTTGGAAAGAATTAGGCTATCTGCATATGGGAAAGTTTGCCATAAAAATTAAGGAATGATGCAACATGATAGCGCTTGTCATGTTCTTGTCAGTGCCCAGGAAACCTGGTTTAAATCCAGCAACCTCTTGAGAATCCGCCTGTACTTCTAGGGCTGTGACTAATTTCAGCCAGCCTGGAGAACTACCAATGACATATTAAGAAACAAAAGAAAAGATGTCCAAAGCTTTGCTTTTGCTTTCAATCCGCATTGCTGCAATTTACATTTCAATCTGCATCTGCATCTGCATTGTATTTCAGTC
Organism: Craspedacusta sowerbii; assembly: GCA_003687565.2. Classification (NCBI taxonomy): domain Eukaryota; kingdom Metazoa; phylum Cnidaria; class Hydrozoa; order Limnomedusae; family Olindiidae; genus Craspedacusta; species Craspedacusta sowerbii. The sequence goes on along the minus strand of QQSS02009012.1, from coordinate 4,440 downwards.
TGCAATCTAAATTAAACTGTGTTGACATCAGTATATGTATGCTATCATACTAATTGCTGTATGTTGAGCTCTTATGCCTCTTATGTTGGAACATTTTACTTATGCTGCGCAAATTTTACTCGCAATTTTTGGCGCTATTGGCACATGACAGGACTTTGTTGACTGGTCTGAATATGTCTAGGGCTTCATATTAATTCTATTCTGTTTCTATGAAGTTGTGGTGCATAACTTAACCGATGCATCACCACTTGGGTAACTATTTGCTGCCATGACCCTAGTGGTTTACTCAATTGTGCCTTGCAGATTTCGGGTTTGCAGATAAAGCTTGAACCATGACTGTGATACAGATTCTCAAACGTCTGAAAGTTAGAGAGTTCTGGTCTTTGCTTTTCAGTTGTCAACATGTCCAGGATTTACACCCCTTCTTCTGCAGCTGGTTATGATGGAAGAAGTTCCCCTGCAAGTAAGGCAAGCGGGTGGGTAAAATTCAAATTTGCGTTGCTACTAAATCTTGGACTGGTTTCTGTGTTGGTGCTTGTTGTTGGTGATAATGTCTACATTAGCTCCTATAAGAATCTGTAGTTCTTGTAAATGGTATTGAATGCAAAGTATTGCACATATACTTCACTTATGCTAATTCACATCTCCCACGTAATCTGCAAATTTGTGCCATCTTAGCTGTGTTATTTGCTTAATCTTTTTATTCATGGCGCCGCCACTTTGAAAGTTGTTGTTCGGCATTCTCTTCCCGAAAGGTGTGCCTTTCGTTAGAAGTCATTTTAGTTGGAAATATGTATAATGAGTTGTTATGCTGTTATGCCGTCTTTGAAGCTTTGCCTCTTAATGCAAGGCCTTTTTTTCACTCCGAAGTCTTACAACTTTAAATAAAAGTAATATAACCATTAATGAAAAAATAAAGGATGTGGACTTAATTTATCTGGCTGTAAGTTTTGTATGGTATTTAAGGATATGGTATGTCGTAAAAGTTTCCGGTTTCTAGATTATTGTTTAGTTCTACTTTGCGTCAGCTAGCTATGGACATAAATATTAAAAATGTAGCCTTAGCGAAAGCCCATGTTCTGATGTGTTCATATTCATGTAATGCATCTAGATTCTGATGTCGCTCTTATTTCTTATGTGAGTGGAGTTTTTTGTTTTGCAGCTGTTATATACTTTAAAAATCTGATTGGGAAACGTTGGCGGGACAGAGACCCAGCTATTGTGTATAGTGAGCAGCTCTATATCATACCTGATCCTGACAAGCATTATGTTAGAGAACACATTGTCGAGTCAATCATTGCTGCCACAGAGTTAATCAGGTATGATAGAGTTAATTATGGCTTTCCCCTTAGGAAGTAATCCTTCCATGTGGCTATCCCTCTCCATTGATCCATCCATCTACCCGTCCTTCCACCCTCCCAACCGTCCGTCCACCCATCTATCCACCTACGCAACTGTTCATCCATCCATCCATCGATCCGTCCAGCTAGCAAGCCAGCCAGCCAGCTAGCCCATCATTGGTTGCTTATCCACTCACCACTCGCTCACTCACTCACTCACTCACTCACTCACTCACTCACTCACTCACTCACTCACTCACTCACTCACTCACTCGCTCGCTCGCTCACTCATACACCCAGTGCAGCTATTTGACTTTGGTATGTGCTATATGATATGGAAATTTGTGAAGTGCATTTTTGAGAGAGACTCGTCTGGTAGAAACAAGCTCTTTATTGAGGACCCTGCTATTTGAATCTCTGTAGTTTTAATCAGAGCTGCTTGAACAGTGGTGGTTTTGGCAACCTAAACGTCGGTCTTGCAAAGGTTCCATTCTTTCTGCAAACGTTCTGTGTTCTCTAGGGTGCAGCTGACTGTAAGCGTTTCGGAGATCCTCCTGTATGATTTTCCGGAAAAATGGCCTAACCTTTGTGAAAAGCTAAATGGTTACCTTGCGTTAGGTATGAAGGACACCTGGCATGGTGCCCTTCTTGTTCTTTACCAAATAGTGAAGAAGTACGAGTAAGTGCCTTGTTGGCTTTTGCTACAACTTGCTAAACTTGAGCTTAATATTTGAATAGTTTTTACTTGCTCATGAATAAGGAAATTGGTAAGATTTCGAACGGCCCTGTAGGTACTGATTTTTTGGCAATTCAGTAACTGGTGCGTATGGATGCGTTTAATAATTGAGCCTTCCAGATTTATTTTTAGGAGAATCTGCATCTTTTGCTGTCACGTGTTAATTTTTTTTCTCGAATGATATGTTCAATCTTTGCGGGAAGTCTGATTTTGTTTCATGTTTCCGGCGACTCTCTGTTTCGATTACTTTCGTTTTTATTATTAGTGCGTTAATTTAACTCTTCTTGTATCTGGAAGATCTTCGCTAGCTTTCTAGAAGTGCAACCAGCTGTATGCTTTGTGTCCTTGGATTCTGTAGGTTCAAGCGTGAAGCTGAGCGTGAGCCTATAATAGAAGTGATGGTTGTATTTTTACCCATTTTACAAAATCGCTGTGGGTCTTTAATAAAGGATGATTCCGTTGAAGCTACCGTGCTTGTATTCAGGATATTTAAGATATTTCATGGTCTTATACAGGTAATTATTGGTCCTGGATTTGCTAGCTTCTCTTTTACTCGTATCACTGTAAATCAGCACCGATTGCTGTGAAGATATGCTCGTTCATTAGTGAGGAAACCTTGCCTCTTAAATTTTATCTATCTAGATGTGATTTTGGCTTGTCGTGTTAGCTTAACATTCGTTTTGTTAGTGTGTCGTGCTAACTAGTCTTTTATTTAGCTGCATATGCCGTTGAAGTTGATTAACGAAAACAACTTTCCGCAATGGATGGGTTTGTTCAAGGCTGTTTTGGAAAAACCTACCCCAGAGGTGAGATTACTTTTAGTGAGTTGATGTGAGTCCTTGCTTATGACCGTTCTTTCCCTTTAAGCATAGATTTATGGGGTGGTTTGTCATCAATTTGCGTTCAACATTGTGCTCGCAACACTTTCAGCGCTAGAGCTTTTCCTTACTTAAGTCTATTTTATTGTCATCTTAATGTTTTTCGTGCTAGTACCTCGACTGGTCTGCATTCCTTTCATGCAAGTCAAAGAGAATAACGTAAATGTTTTTTTTCCCGCATACCCGAAACATGTGTGCAAAAATATTGACGTGAATTTACTTGCTTAACGGAGCACGAGCGTGTTCTTATCTGCTATGTAAGAGGTTTGCAAATGCTATGTCATGGAAGTGGTGCATGAATTGGAACATGAAATAGGTTTGGTACGCGCCACCACAGCCTTGCCAGGCGATCATGCGTTTTAAGATTGCTGGGTTCCTTCGATAGATTGTCTCTCATGCCGATGAAGACGATAGGCCTCATCTCCCCTTCTGGAAGGCTAAGAAGTGGGCCATTGCTGTGATTTGCAAGGTCTTTGATCGGTTAGTGCAATAAAGTTGGAGCATCTCTTGGTGTTGTTGTCGTTGCCTCGATCCGTTTTATGTGCTTAGATAATAGACTTTAGCACATAAAGTTTAGCATTGAATGGTTGTAGTTGTTGGCATGTGAGCTGTGAGACTATGCGACGGTTTAAATATGTAGAAGTAAGGTTCCTCATAGCCAAAGGGGATGATATGTATTGAAAGATCGTGGTGAAATAATCGGTTTGTTAGAAGTTTATAGGTCTTTGCTCTTTGTGCATGGCTTGTGCGTTTTCAGGGTCTGCTTGATTTTTAGATATGGATGTCCTGGCTCAGTGGAGAAGATTTATCAGACGTTTTCAGATTTTTACGACAAGAATTTTGCTGGTTGGTATGATTATAAACAATGTTTTTCTCATTTGCTCACAGATAAGGCTTCGTTTACTTCAGCATGTTCACTTATTTAATAATTGTTTTTAAAGTTCATCATTCCCTGTTTCATGTTTAGAAAGCACCATTCGCCTGGTCCTGCATATCCTCGATCAACACAGAAGGAAAGAATATGTGTCGCCGAGGGTCATGCATCATGTTCTAAGTTATATGACTCAAGGGTTTGTATAGGAAATATGCTGGGCCTTAGTAAAATCTTCCGTGGTTCCGTGTGTCTATGTCTGGCTTTGCGTAAGTGGTATTTAATGACGCTAGAAGTACCAGACACTTCACTTACATACATTACTCGCAGCTTACTTGAAGAATATTTGTAGGGATAAAATTAGGTGGGGCCTTTGTTCTTGAAAAGTGTATGGTTTATCAGCTCCTGCAGTTATCTTTTGTGGTTTCGTTAATTTGTGAATCTATTTTTATGTCGTTTGTTGTTTGTGCAGTTTGCTGAATGCCAGATCCTGGAAAATTGTGAAGCCTCACCTATTAGTAAGGATATGATTATCTATTGTCTGTTTGCCTGTTATGTTTTGCTGTTAATGATAGCTATATAGCTGATAGCTATGTATATATATATATATATATA
>QQSS02008901.1:0-19802 GCA_003687565.2 Craspedacusta sowerbii | reverse complement strand
TATATATATATATATATACATACATATACGTACACATAACACACACACGTAAGCTCCCACTGGAGGTAAGATATAAGCACATACATTACTGTCATTCATCCGGAGTTCCTCCATCTGTTGCACAAGCTGTCGTAAACACGGATCCAGACAGGGGCGTTGGAATTTCACATGCTGCATAGAAACTTCTTCTAACGCCTGCAAAGCATTAAAAAGCATAAATTACTCCTAAATGAAGGTAACCATACCTTAGACAACGCAAGGGGCAAAGGGGTAGAGGATTCAAAGGGCACTGTGAAAACCAAAGGACTGGCACTTCAGAAGGTCAAAATAACTTCTTCTACGTATATATTAGTCCATCTTGAAGGCAAGCATACCACAGTCAAGGCTAGTGGCAAAACAGGAAGTGGACTAGAATGGCATAAGACTGTTAAGACTAAACGACTGATGACTTCGAAAGGTCAAAACGACTTCTTCTAAGAACATTATGTAAAGCCCTAATATATAACGGTCCAAGCGGAAAACCAGGCGCTTCACGAAATGCCAGATACAGGAACATACACAGAAACTCTAAACCTCTAGAAATCGTCTCAAGCGAGCTGCAGCTTCGTTACAACGATGTAGCTGCAACAAACACCCACGCGCCCTAGTACCAGGGCGGTGAGTTTGAATGTAGAAAGCAGCCCACTACACCAGGAATGCTGGACCATACTAATGAGCACAGAGTGCGATCTCAATTTCTTCTATATGCGGGCTCTTATTTCATTTCATTTGCCTTCACTCAATCTAGCAGTCGGTCAACACTTCCACCCACCCCAACAGCTCCAATTCTTTTGAGCTTTAAAATCTAAAGACCATTCCAATCATATCAACATGCCTTCGTCACGGCGACTTTAAACTTTAAAGTCTACAACTTAAGTCTATGAGGTCTTCTTTTAAGAGAATTTCTTTAAAAATGCGCAACGCTTTTAAAGACCAGGGATTGAACAGGGAACGACGACTTCTGGCCGTCACCACATCAAAGCATTTCCTTTTAACATTTATGTGGCAAAAGGGCAAGAGGCAAAAGCGAAAGAAAAAAAACAAACTTAAAGGTGAGAAGACTTTAAAGACTGAAAGACTAAGAACAGAAAACGGTAAGAGGACTTCCAAATTAAATGCAGGCCTTAGATAAGTGCAACTTAGGTTAATTTAGGGAAGAGGGAAGTAGGGAAACAGGAAGGTTGATATCTCCCAACACTATGCGACCCAAATGTACCGACGTGACAAAGTACTTGTAAAGGAGACCAACAGTTAATGACAGGTACGCATCAGGATGAATTTAGTCGCCCCGTATTGCGAACCCCCGCAATTCTGGATGGGGAAGAGATTTGGATGGCAAGGGGAATGAGGCGTTGATGTGTAGCTGGCAGTCTCAAAGCAGACCATGAATTTTTCTTTTACGCAATACATCTTCAAATCCTTACTGAAATCTTCCTGCTCCGTGATGCCGCACCGAAAAAATAACAACAACGCAGTAGCACAATGACGCTGCTCTTGACTGAGCGGCAAGTAAAGTACAAAGCTGTACACCTTTTTAATGGATTCACTCAATAACATTACGTGTTTAAAACAAAAGATCAAGGCAACAGTTGCCCTATACGCTTTCATTGAGAAAGAGAACAAAACAGTAAGAATTATTACATGCATAGAATTTCATTGTTAGAATTACCGTTTTTAGCCTTTCCTTTGCCACTGCATCGACAGTCGAGTCTTTAGAAAAGTGGAAGGTAGGCGCAACATTATCTGGATACAGAAGTGGAAACGCTATGTCTAGCTTGACCAGATAAACCCCAACTTTAGCTGACACAGAGCATATCCGCTGCTCCGCATCAACCTAGAATATAAGAAAATCTCTTCAAAAAAAATGAATACAACATATTCAACAAAAACCACGGAGCGAAATGCTCTGAATCTAGACAGCTGACCTACGTGGATATAAATGGCATAAATACGTGCTGCGGAAGTCAAAACCTTCAACTTTCATAGCTAGAATGGAAATAGAACTAAGTCCAGACCAATACAGTCAGGATCAGCCAACCACGCCTGCAATGTAGCTGCATTTATGCAAGGGACAGGGAACTTTCCTAGCAGCAACAAGTCATGATATCCAAGCGATATAAATTTACTGGCGATAGCATGCTAATAGCAATAAATATTACGAATTGAAGAAAAAAAAACTCACGATTTATAGCCGTTGGGTGTAGACAAAACTGGGCGTTAAGGTCAATTAAATGTGCTAGAATGATTCTATCTCTGAAGTTAGTATCCATTACCAGAAATTAGGTATGCACATAGCCACAACATAGCGAGATTGAAGCAATCATTAACGACTTTGCAAACGGTCACCGGGCAGTGCCACAATTCCTATAGACCCCTGCATATGCAGTCGGAGGAACGCTAGCTGAAGACTGCCTACCTTTTCAAAGTTGTAAACTGGATTGTTATAATTGATTAGACCGAACTCTTGCTGAAGAGTCATTATCTGATTGTTGCCAAGATCAGTTTCCATTGTCCACGTGTCCAGGGGATACTCGTCTGCCAGTGGACGAAAGGCGCCAAGTGGTGAGACGGGGAACGGCGACTGCGGCTCCCTGATCGAGAAAAAACTCGACTCGAGTATGAGTGGCGGGAGAACAGGTCTACGGGAGGCTTCAGCTTTTGCACTATTTACAACTTCAACAGGCAGCACCGGTGCCTCGGGATTGCTCCTTCTTCTAGCCATGGCAACGTCGCTTGAAATTCGCGGCGCGGGATACGCGGGCATACTTACTACGCTAGAACGCTGTGTAAGCATTCCAGACGTAATTGAAGACAGGCTACTTGCTGAGGACACTGGTCGCACGCCTTGCTTGAAAGGCTTCTCAAAGCCACCAGTTAAAGCCTAGAAAAAAGTCATTCTTCCTTACTATGCTTGCACATGGCAGCGTGATGTGGACATGGCATGAGAGTATAGCTAGCAAGATAAGTGTCGCAACAAGCTGGTATACAATTTACGTCAACAACGAAGTCTTAGCCTCGGCAAATCACTGCGTTATTGACGGGCGGTCACAATAACTAACAAGGCTTTTGGTACCTGGCTAAGACAGTTTCACTTAATATAGCTTCTGAAGTCCACGTAAATCAAGATCGTAATCATAGGTCAAATAGACTAGCTACCTGAACCAATTGTCGCTCAACATTCCAGAAGCGCAACGTCTGGTCCTTAGACCATGAAAGAAGTTGGTGCTCGTCTTGACCATCTATAAAGCGAGCAAAGTGCCGACGCAAAAATGATCACCATCAGAAGAGGAAACACTAGCGTGCACGAAAACGGTCTTACAGCAATACACGCAGTGCCATCACACAGAGTCACAGTTTGAGATGCACGATACGTGTTGCTGGAACCAGCTTTGCATGTCGGCTAAGATGCGCAGCGATAATAGTACAGCTATAGCTTATATCAATACCGATCTTTTACTCAAGCATGCCTTATTGACGGGGGTTGCAAAGGCTAGAAGAAAAAAAAAACACACACAGGCACAAAAACGGAAGCACAAATTCAGTAGTTATAGAATGGACGAATCATAAGCCGGGTAACCAATTTCATTACTAAGGGACGATTAGAAGAGTCGTTAACAACTTCTCCACTAAACGAGTCGTCAGTTTATGCAGTGTAGAGCATAAGCATCGAGTGTATCCAGCATGCAAATGGGGCTGAAGACGGCTTCAAAAACAGACGCTACGTGGTAAGCAGCAAAGGTGACAGAAAAATCTTTGGTGCTGAATTCATGTTTTAATGAATTTATTTCGTATAATATGATGAGTTTCTGTAAGTCAACAAATCAGTAACCAAAAAGGAAGAGAAAGAAGTAAATTCCGATTCGCCTCTTCAAACTCTCGCCAATTCGAAAAACTCATAGTTGCGGTAGAGACAATCCAAAAGTGAGAGTCGATGCGTGACTTTACAAAGCATGGCAGGCAACAAAGAAACACGTTACCACATCCAATTAAAGAAATGCTTCAGAAACAGTGCCTTTAACTTATAAAGCATTTAAAAAAAAACAACAAGACTTTAAAGTCAAGGTTTTAACAATGACAAGTTCACTAGCTTTTCACAAGAAAACAATCATGGGGACAAATTTATATCACCTGCCATTTTTTAACGAAAATGTGAAAAAATACTATCAATGTAGAGGGATCAGGGCTGCTTCAAATGAAGCGCAACTTACTAACACGATCTAATTTGCAAACTTATTAGCCCAATCCAATCTGCGACGGTAATGGCTTTCTTGACTAAGGGCTGTGGACACAGCTGAATAGCATAAGCAATGTCCACGTTTTACCATATAATTGCTCGGTCAGAGACAGGCAGTGAATATCTGAAAGGTTGATTACCAAACACGTCCAAAGGATCCAAATTACTCAAAACGATTGACGCATAACAGTAGCTGCTAACAATACCGGAATCCCTTAGGACAACGTAGAAGTAACTAAAAGATTAACCGTTTCCCTACCCACTAAAAAGTGCCTCCAATGAAACTCCAGAATAACATCTTCATGCCCTTCAAAGCTGTGGATAGGAGCATTCAACTGGTTGTTGTTCCACAGCAACAGACTGTTTTGATTACGCAGAAGCTGCGGAACTAAGACAGTGACCAGACCATTTCCAAACGGCTGAAAGATCGAAATGTCAAAGGCTATGTAAAGGAACTACAATTAACATCTACAGTACCAGTTGCAACTTTTAAAACTTTCATATTCTATTTATTAACAAGTCAATTAAAGCCTTAGCAATAACAGAATGCATAAAAAAGGAACTTTGAAGATACCATTTCACTTAAAGACTACTACTTTGAATTATAGGCAACACTAGCAACGAATTTAAATAATTAAATAAATTTTTGCGGCATATCAGCTCAGCACAAACATAGAAGTCCTGCATGCCGGCAGCCACAATATGGGAGAGAAAGCATGTCATTACAACATACAATATAAGCTCAAAGTACCGTATATCTTGCTTTCCAAACGGGCGATCCAGATGTGATTAACTTCCGCTGCTGTTTTGTGTTAACATTCCAAAACTACCGACGAAAAAACAAGCACGATCGGCGAAAGAAATAAATTCCCCGTTTTACCAAAGCTTATCGTTGAAATTTTCAACATGGCAAATCAACAGTTCTTGAGAAAATTTATTTCCAGCGTTTGGCATGACATACTTCGTTTTTTCCAACTTTACCAGTCTAAGTTGGGGCATTTAATATGTATCTAACTTGTACCAATTTGAGAGAGAATAAACTGGTAAGCTTACGCAAGCTTTTGCTGCAGATTCCACATTGATTTTTAACCATTTTGTTTAAAATTTACAACTATCAGGTAAGAAAGTAGATGTGTGGCGTATTGCAGAGTTTATCAGGAGGATAAACAAAGGTAATATTTTTGCTATAGACAGATAGATAGATAGACAGATAGATAGATAGATAGATAGATAGATAGATAGATAGATAGATAGATATATAGATAGATAGATAGATAGATAGATAGATAGATAGGTAGAAAGATAGATAGATAGACAATCAGAGATAATCAAGAAAACTGAGGATATTCAACGAAGAAACAAACGATTTGTTCACTGAGGCTACGAAAATTCTCCACAGATATGGGCTTTTATGGCAAAAGTACCCGCTACGAGGAAAGAACACGGAGAGAGATCTTGCATATGACAAATGGAAGAACAAAGATAATATGTTATCAAACTACAAATAAACGCCTAATAAAATGCAGCTTGCGTTGCAAGCACTTACATAAAACATTAGCCTGAAGATTTTTGTGTTAAGCCCTTAACTAATTTCCACACAATGAGAACGGAGGGTTTAACCACAACATCGCAACTGTAAACCGCTTCATTTGGGACCATTTGATTTTAACAGGATGGCTGACTCAAAATATGATAGTGCTGGATGAAAGATATTATATGTAATATGATATTCCTCAGGACGCCAAGAGGATGCAAGGAATTCGAAGTAAATTGATTAGCAAAACAACGGCTAGAAGGCTGCCTTACTTTCACAGTGCAATCATTACTGGCGGTGACAAAGTGATGTTCTTTATGAGGAGACCAGTCCAGTCCATGTATCTTGGATAGGTGTCCCGCAATGTACACATACGGAATGTTTCCTTTCTACATTAACACCAAACAGAAAATCGTCAGTCAACCAGTGCAAGCAAGACTCGCACTACTCTGATAAGCCAAATACTCTAGTCGCATTTGAAACTAGTGAAAACATAAACAAAAACAAAAACATAGCACATCAGAGAAACGCATGGATTATCAAGGACATATCTTAAAAGCAACGCTAAAAAAATATATTCAAACCGATGGACATTGTTGCTGTTGTTGTTGTTGTTGTTGTTGTTGTTGTTGTTGTTGTTGATGATGGACAACAAACAGTTATGAATACCAACCCGTATGTCCCACACACGAACATCACCATCGTGCGCGCTCGCAAAGAGATATTGATTGACACGATTCCACTTGACTTGCGAAGATCCGGCTAGAGCGAAAAATGACTCTGACATAACTTTAGAACGAAATCACAGCCATCAATAAACACCACTACCATTACCAAAGAACTAAGGCGACATACAGTTAAGAACTGTATCAAAAGATTAGAAGTTGTTAAAATCAAAGAAATCCAAAAGTTTTCCATACTTAAGTTGGTCTTGCCTAGGCTGTGGAGCACCACTCACACACAATCACGTCCAACACATCAAGGCAGACGCTAAGAGAGACCTGGGTGACATCCTCGAACCGCCAAGTATTCAGCATACCAATCTTACAACTTACCAACCGTCGTAAAAGTACCAGTCGGTCTCTTGCTGGCTCTAACAAAGAGGGAGATCTCGACGATACACCACAACAAACATAAGGCGTTTAAAAATCATATTCACCGGGCCAAAATAATCATATTCACCGGGCCATAATTATCGTATTCACCGGGCCATAATAATCATATTCACCGGGCCATAATAATCACATTCACCGGACCATAATAATCATATTCCCCAGACCATACAATTGCGAGCTGAAACGAAAACTCTAACAATGGTAAAGATGGTTAGATCCGCACTGTAATGCCACATAGGTAAACATTATTTAAGTAAGAAGAGGCGCTTAACAATAAAATTGTCCAGACGATTACCATCTCAACCAGGAATACATGACAATCATATACATTTTACACATACAGCAATTACACGAAGATGCTCAACCTGCTTCCGAACAAAGGCCATCATTCGTACACCATACCACATCGCATTAACAGTACTCACCGCAAGTCCCAGTGGTTAATGTAAGTATCCATGGAACACGTCAGAAGTAAAGAAGGATCGAAATTGTGCCAGCTCATATCGCTATTGGAAGAATGCAAAAATAAAATTCTCAATCGGAAGAAACGTGTCCCATACCATGAAAAAAAAGATAAGTAGTTTAATAAATGACGAATCAAATATTATAAGTTCAAAAATTAAGGATTTATTTACACCTAACAGTACTATCTCTTCGTAAATAAGTGAAATGCAGACTATCCAAATACGAATAACTTGCCTTATAGACCTTGTATGGCCAGACAAAGTCGTAAAAGGCGTGCCAACCGCCAATTCACGAACATTCCAGATCTCAATCTTCTGATTCATCTAAAGGCACACACACACAAATCACGCGTTGGTATAGCAGATCGGAAAATTGCACATTGAGATCTTCAATACGAACACATCTCTCTTTCTTGAATACCTGGGCTGGTCAACGTCATTACGGCGCATAAATTACTGAGACGTTAACAGATCAATATAAGTTTTACGAAACAACTGCGTACGGGTAAACATAAAAACCTTTCTCTGAATATTGATACAGCTGTATAGATTTTTCAGGCTCAGTTAGCATGGATGCAGCATTAGCAGGGTATCTCATATGCTTGTAACAGTATCCTAGGTAGTTATGACTCCTAGATTTGGCTCTGGATGAAGCTTTACAGCAGGGAAAGCGAAAATATTTTAAATCGTGTTTTATCCATGCTATTTCCGATTAATAGCAGGGGCATCACCATATGCATGAGACATTGCCAAGCTAGCGTCGCAAAAATATTTTCTTCGTCAATGCACCATAATAGGCAACACAAAAAGTAATTAAAAACATTAGAATTTACCTAATTTTAATTGCTAGTGGGTTAGTCTGGCGTCCTGTCAAAAGGTATGCAACAAAACACTACATATACAATAGTTATATATTCATATAAAGAGATTTTCTAATATGCATAGGCAGTAGGCTTTCATTCTGAAATGCACTCCTTGAACATTCATAACTACAAAGTTGATAAATTTTCTTTAACAATTACAACTTGAACGTAGAACAAAGTTGCAAAAAAATTCTCTTAATCACAGTATTATCTTACGCGAGATGATCCAGCCTCACTAGAAACCATTAAGCCTACTGTTGACTACAGGAAAGACGGATTCGTCACAATTTGTCACTCACAACTATTATAGCCATTCAAAAGACACGTAACTGGGAAACTACCGTACACTACGCATCCCCTACAGACGCTCAGCAGCCATACCAGCCAAATTAAGCTTTTGGGACCGCCAACCACACAAATTATGACCAATGTCGACTACTGTTCAAACTCAGACTACGCGCTTTTAACGGCAATCGGGGTATTAATTGTAACATAAAAATATTAAAAATAATTAAAGTTTACAACAACTTTTTTCTATAAAACAACAACAATTTATTTCACGATAAACGCTTTAACACAAAACCTATAACATCCCTACACGCTCACTTATAACTTTAAATAAAGACGGTAGTTGGCGAGGCCTAGTCTAGAAGTATAAATTAGCTGCTAGAAGTAAAAAAAAAAAAAAAAAAAACGGCGTCGCACACGTAATCATCTATCGAGGGGAGGGATCTTAACAGCCGCAGCTGATCAGATGTAGTATAAACAAAAGACATGCCGTCATGCATGCATGTCACTCACCAGCAAAGCTCGGGAACACGACCAGCAATTCTACTTATCGGCAAGTTTCCGATTAAAGCAAAACATGAATGAAAATCCAGAAATAATTATCAGCTAAGCTGGAAGGAAGAATGCAGGTCTTAAATACTGGCGGCTACTGCTTGCTCAGCTGAGCCTGAAGACTTAACAAAGCGGAACCATCAGAACCATCCTACACCATGAAATGCTATCATATAAGAATGTATGCTCAGACATGTGCTTATGAAACATAGCAAGGGGTAGAAAATGTGCAATTCTCACTTCTTCACAGCGAAGATATTCTTTTGGCAAGCGCTCTCAAACCTGCTTTGGTCATAACCGCCAGATTCTCTGCATGAACAATAATTACTGCTTCTTACAACATGGCCACAGCTTTCAGGCTCCTCAATTCTCAGGGGAAAACTGAGGATTCAAACTCCATGGACATACTTATAGGACACATAGGAGACAAGGATAACGCAGAGAATGGAATGGAATGAGAATGGAATCAAGTCATTAGTGACCTGCAATACTAAGCCTAATGTAGCGCTAACTACTACAAGGAGCGCAAGACGGAGAAGTTGAGGACATAGCATTTTCCTGCGTCTAGCTCGATTGCATCAAAAAGACATTAATAATTGGCTCATTAATCTGTGATTTTAAGATTATAAAATCCTATTTATATTTATTCCTGCCACAAGAAAGCCATGCTGAACTAGCTAGATCGCAACTAAACAAGAAAATAAAATCTTACTTCCACTCACTTCTTTGATCTAAGCGCAAACCTCTTGTACACACTACTTCAAACTCACAAAATGACGCCAAAGAATAAATGCAGGGTGATCATATCAACGCAAGAAAGTCAACTTACAACAAGAGCAAACACATTTTCGCTATCCGCATGAGGATTGAACTCCAAAGCGCCAGGCTCCCATTTATTATTGCAATGAGTTTTCTTCGGTTTTTGTGGATTATCAAGATCGACCACTGCAAATCCACGCCGCCTAAAATGTTTAACACAATAATTAGCAGATATGCACCTTTACAGACTGCCATAAGAATAAAGTAAATTATCATACATTTATTCCGAGCATACATTCTTGCTCGGAAATGTGCTTTACCATTTTAGATCAAGCACCAACAGACTTCCAGAGAAAGTTAAAAGAGGCTATGTTTATCAACTGGGAGCGTCCTAACTTTAACACCCAAGTTAACCACCTGACTCTAACTTTATCAGCGTAGCCTATATCTTCCTCACCTTTCTATTTTCTTCTTTCCTTACCTTTTCCCTCTAGCTTTCCTTGTTACCATAGTACCATAACAATTTAATTGATTCTCACTTCTTATCATTAGCTGGTAGAATTATCCATTTCTCCCGCGCGCATTGCGTTTATCGTGTAAGTGCATTTTTTTAAGGGTTCCATCTTTAACGATTGGTGTATGCATGCATATTCGGTATAAATATCCTTGTGAAGATATATAAGTATAGCTATTTGGCAAGATAAAAGTCTAGGAAGATACTTTATATGTGCTGGATGTATTCCACAAGGAAAACTTTTCCAATCAAAAATTAATAGCATTACACAATGACTTAAATAAACAAGAACAAAACACATAGCATGCTCCCACAGACTCATATGGAAAATAAATACCCAACATATATAACAGAGAAATACATCTGTAAATCAAGGCATTTATTGAACTGAGGTAATGCGAAGGCACTTACTCATCTAGAGTTACGGAGTTAAACACAACTTAATCTCAAGAAAGATCAACAAGAAAAACCAAAGCAGCTTCCGATAGAACTTACGCGGCTAGAACAGCAATTTTTCCACTTCGGTTGACACCCATGGAGTTGCCCTGAAACATTACCAATTAAAAAATTCTATATCAATATACTAATTAAGTCTAAATGTATTTCGTTAACACCGAAACTTAACTAACTAACTAAAGAAATATTGCTGGTTATTCAACTTTACTACACTTACATTCCAGTCACTGTATGATACACAAGTATCAACTGATTCTAGATTAGGAGTGAGGTCCATAACAGCTTCATCTGTCGGCGGTCTTGAAACCAAAAGAATATCTTGAAGACAAAGGATAAATCGACTTCATGTATTACCAGTGTGATGTGCATATAACATCAACATTAATTTACAATTACCATCAGCGCTGAAGGATTCTTTCACTTCTACAAGTACTTATCTGTCACGAAATTCAGCACTAACATGGGCATATCAACTATACCATATTGTAAAGCATTCTTGTTTACGCATATGTGGCACATGCATATGTGGAACAGTACCAAATGCACAAAGAATTGGCATCAGTTCTGTAGTTTGTGTATAGTTATTGAATTTCAAATAAACAACTGATCACACGTGAACACATTAATACACCACATAAATAATAGAAAAATTAAGACCTGAGGCAGCATGAGGCATAAAACAAACAGTGTAAATATAAACGCAAACTCAAAACAAAGGTTCAAGCAAGGCATGATACTATATATGAATAGGAAATAAATACATCCCTAGGTTTGAAACGAAGCACAGTAAAGTACCTTGCTTCAGACCAAAAATTAACATTAACAGCATTAACATAGAGGTTATTAGATAACCAAAACAATCCTTTCACTTGTCTAGTTAACAGCTAATGTATTGTCCCTCCTGACACAACTGTAGAAAACAATGCCTTAAATTCATTTAGCCCGACCACATGGTGAAGTCGTTATAAAATAATAAACATATCTGATAAGCCATGGTTCAAAGTTCCACTTTGTGAAAAGGCTGCATTCAAAATTATGACTACAATTCTTGGCTTTAAGGTTAAATCTCACAATATCAAGAAAATGCATAAAAATTAAACCAAGAATGCACAATTTAAATTAATCAAATACAAAAAAGTCACGTTGTGCATATGCATATTACTGAACATACCTTATTAACATGTGCAGAACTTTCTGCTTAAAGGTCTACGACGCCCTACACTTTTGACATGCACTTCTAGCACCGATCAAGAACTGGAAAAACAAAACGTTAAGTTTTTTTAAAATGAAAATCTCAATAAATTTCCTTAAATTTACCTTTATTTGAATTTTATGCTTCAGCTTAAAAGACGATATTTAAAAAAATAACAGAACTGCCAATTATTTTTCCTCTGTTTTAAATAAGGAGCGACTTTGGATGCCACAATGTCGTTGCAGCAAAAAGAGGAAGAAGACATACATGTTCTAGGTCTTTATCATTTAAAATTTCTTCGGCATTTCTTCACTATCTACTGACATACCATTTATTCTCAAGCAATGTCCAGAAAATTGCAGACAAAACTCCAAAGTGCTAGAATAGGAATAAAAAGTATGAAATCATAATATACTCAATTCATATAGACACAGATAATCAAATTACCGATGGTCTCATTATATTACATACAGCTTTTAGGGGATTTGCTGTGAGATTGATTAATTTTAGTCAGGAACAAGTGGCATATCTAAGATCCTGTGGCAACGGTGGCACCTTGAAGGGACGCAAACTCACCACAATTACATGTACTTAAAGCTAGCTTGTTATCTGATAAGCAATAAATTTAAGATGCTTTGTGGCGTCCCCCCAATAACTAACGGTCAGGGAAAGTTCATTGCCCCTAGGACGCATGGTGACAAATGATCCATAGACATGAAGTCCAGAGTAATGACTTCTCAGAAAATTTAGAAACTCTCATAAGAAAGATCTTACAAGTCTAAAAGGACGCCAAACATGGCATCAAGACAGTGAGTTCAATAGCAGATCTGGACAAGCAGTATCATGATGTTTAGGTCTAGCACAAATTTTCCCTAAGCCAACATGGTACTAGGATTTATGGTGACATGTGAAGACTTTCATCCAAAACAGGCAACCAATAGTTTCAAGCAGCACACACTTTAACCTGTGCAGCTAATGCTTGGTTCAAACTTCACACATTTCTGCTGCGCGAACTCAATAGTTTAATTCCACGAGGCACAGGTGAGACGTTTGAATCACTTCAGAGCAACCGATTGTGTGGCAATTATTTCGAACTCGGAAGGGCTTGCGGATCTATCCGACTGTAGTGTGACAATTAAATTCGACCATTGAAATGGTGTGGCATATGAGTCCAATTTAATCGAATTACATTTGACGTGGCAGAAGTGTGACATTTGAACCAAGCATTATTCAAAACCTCAGGAGTCCTTCAAGCAAACTTTCCATATCAATTTTGCATTCTACATGTTTGAAAATTTGGATGACATTCTTTTTTTCAGTAGTTATCCATGTCCTGGCATTTGCATAACAAGGTACAAGTTGGATATTTTTTAACATGACTTTCATGAACTTTAAAATTAATGTGATTCTTTTGCTTCTTGAATAGATCAATTCATTGAGACCGGCTGATTCTCATAACAATATTCACATTGAATAGTCTCGCAGGATATCACGGAATGTCATGGAAGCTAGTATAGACTAATGCAATTAAACAAAATATGCAGTTGGCAAAGGATAGGGCCATGTGGCACCTAAAGCAATTCCATGCCAGGTAATCTAAAGAGGTTCTTCTAAACTGTCACAAAACATACTTTGTCCATGATGATGAAATTGATCAAGAACCTTCCATTAAATTCCGATCGAAGAATGTTCAAACAGAACTTAAATGAAGCTAAAATTTACACAAAAATTTAAAGTATCAATTCATCATCTACCAACATACACTTAAATTTGCAATTGACTTTTAAAACCATCGAACTCGCCACATAACAAAAAGCTAAATCTTATTTTCAGCTTCCAGTGTGATTCTTGAGTCCCATGTGATCATGAAAGGGCAGTTAAACAAACAAAAAATAACTTGCATAAAAACCCAAGGGTCACGATCCTCAGACGTATGAGGCCTTTTACGCAAAAAAAAAAAACAAAAAACAGTTGTAACAACGTCATCTTCGTGACAAGTTTATTCCATCAAAGGCTTTCCGGCATATGATTTACAAACGCACGACTCTTCAAATGCATTGACTCCTACAATTACAATTTCTGCAGATACAACTTCTTAATCGGAACAAAAGCTTTTCAATGGAAGGGGAAGCTTGCCAACTACTAAAAGCTGCCATGTCGAGTTTTCAAATTTCCGGTTGCAGCTGGGTCGAAGCCCCGATTTCATTCACCGGCTTGGTCGATGTCGTCCCGGCACGAACGAAACAATAAACTTCAGAGCATGCAGTCATAGTCAATGTAATCGAATGATCTCTGAGTCTGTATATAGAGCATCTAGCATGTGGAGAGGCATGATAGCATGCAGGGGTCATTTTTAAATAATTTCCCAGAATAAGGCAAGTCGTCTGTAACAGCGTATTTTGTCCAGCGTTTCCCATCCCACATCTTCGTAAATTTTTGCAGCGGACCTACCTCTCCAAGCACCAGATATAGCTCAGGAAGCTCTTATTGAGTGGATTCCACTATAGTTAGCGACGAATTTCGAAACGGAGAGCGATAGGCTACATCTACGTATTCAATAAAGGGGCTTAAAGAACGACTTATATGTAGAAGTAAGGGTATCTCTAGGGGTAACAGGGTGCCCTGCAAATCAACTCTTTAGTGTGCAAGTGTATGTGTGTATTTTTTGTTGCGTATCAGTGGGATTATTGGTCCAACACCCGGGACAGTTTAAGACTTAAGACGTCGAAGACCTAGGACGGTCGAACACTCGCTACACAATCAATAGACTTGCACGCATTGGTTAATAAACTTCTGCTGAAAGGTCGGAGTGACCATAGAGCCAGAACATTTCAAAGGCAGCATTAGCTAAAAGTAGTGATAGAACTAAAGGAAATTTGTCCGTGTAATGTATTACCTGGTAGATTAATGATTATCTGAGGTTATTAGAAAGTTAGGACTACTGTAACTAGAGAGGATGAAAGAAAAAACATGCGCACACGCATACTCGTGACCGACGTCCATAAACACGCAAAGGAAACCTAAAGACAAAAAAAATCATACACAGCCAAATAACAACGCCTAAGTCTTCGCCATTGCTGACACTCGAAAGTTCATGCCAATAACGTGCAATGTTTGCAGTCGCGTCGATCTTCATTCAATCTGAACTGTTCCTCTGAGCCACTGACAACACGCTGCAGGATAGTCACACGCAAATCCGACTAAAACTTAAACTACAATCGTTGCTGTTAGCAAAATGGGTTGCAACTTCAGTTGTGGCCTGGATGTTGCAAGACATCTGAGCGATGGCCATCAAGACGATTTTTCAGTTTATTACTTGTATGACTACACATACGAGTTGGTGCTTGCGGCAATCCGCAACATGAATG
The DNA here is from genome assembly GCA_003687565.2 of Craspedacusta sowerbii. NCBI lineage: Eukaryota > Metazoa > Cnidaria > Hydrozoa > Limnomedusae > Olindiidae > Craspedacusta > Craspedacusta sowerbii. The sequence continues at coordinate 4,424 of QQSS02008901.1, read as the reverse complement.
ACGCCCTGGTTTCCACACGCGCCTCTCGACGCTTTTAAATCTTGTCTGTTCTATGCACCTGAAGACCTGGTTGTTGGAATGCGATGGACATTTCATCGTGCAGTGAAATTGGTTGTGCAGCTCCCTGCTTCAATTTTTACCGAATCGAAAGATTGTCATTTACGCTACAGTTGTCTAACTGGTAAAACTTCATCACATTCCTTCCTGAGCGCATAGACGCTTTATGCGTAGAGTAGAACTCCAATTAAGACGATTTGCTGCCGACCTCAGGTCTTGCTACCCACCCTATTGAAGAGTTACCATGCTTGCTCCCTATAAGTTCTACGCTTCATCGTGCCCATGAAAGATATGGCCGACAATCGTATGTAATCTACTCTACCGTACTGTTTCTCTACTCTGTCTTTGAAGCGAACGATCGTTTGTACAACTAGCAACGCGCTCGTACCTATCGCATAACATAGACCGATGGCTGATTCCGCAATTATACTGAAGATTTTGAGCAAGTGCTTCAGTGACAGTGTCTTGAAGACACGTTTTACAGCGGCTATATTTACCCAAGCATTTGTAACCTTGTATAGACGTTAAGAGTCAACATTATAAAGAGCAGGAGCCCTTTTGAATAAAGTCTCATTTGCATTCTATCGATTGGAGGTACGGTAGACCCATATTAAAGTCCCATTGCCCGCAAAATTAATGAAGAAAACTGTGCAGAGTTACTTTCATGTCGACTTATATCGACCGCTAGTGATGTGATGGATTCGTATCCCTAATTGTTGAATATTGAATGGCTTTTCCTGCCCACGCTGAGCGGACATTTAGGCCCATGCCACGATATACGGATGCTTTTTTGGGTCCAGAAAGGATAAGTAAATTGAAGAAAATATTGAAGTTGAAACTAGGAGCTCCGAAAATGACTACGATTGAGCTATTCTCCTGATGGAAAATGCTGAGATTGGAAGATGCTATTAAATTGAAGTAATTTTTTTTATTCGTGACTGTCTTATAAACTTTCTACCAAAATCTCCCAACAAATAATTCAGTTTGCTTTCCCAACGACTTACTGTAACGTTCGTTGCCATAGAGACGGATTGAAAGTTATGGTATTAGCAGTATTTGATTTCTAGGCTCAAGCTTTTATAGCTATTTGTGTAACGTCGATGTGAAAATATTGAATCCGAAAGCAACCGTGGGAAGCGACGTGAAGTATTTGCTTATGGTTCAGTAAAAGTAATCTTTATTCAAGCAATTGATGGTGTGGTAGTTCCTGGCAGCAGATTTCCCCGTTTAGAGAGGATTTCTCTATATGCACTAGCTGCCTGTTTTGTTTAGGGAAAGTCAATAAACGGGTTTCGCAGGAGAATTTCAGTAAAATTCGCTATCCGGACCTGGCGTTGTCCTGCATGACTCCATTGATTTTAAGCGTCGACATGCCATGGGCGTTTCGGTAATCAGTCATAGTGACAGCCACGCATGTTGGGTGAATCTTTCTCCTTTTCTTCAATTTTTTTTTGGGCTCCATCTTACCACTTGCCAAATAACAAGAGGTGACCTAATCGGTTTCAATGCCAGCAGCAAACATTCGCTTGGCTACACCTTGCAAATACGTATTCTAAACCCACCCTAGGATGTTTATCGTCTACTCGTACCTAGAGAAGTCCTCGTATTAGGGCATTCTCTTTATCCGTAGAATTTCTTTGTCCTCGCTACTTGCTGTCTTTGGTCATTGTTAGGTCTGCATTATTCAACACTGGGTGTAGTCCGAGACCTGAAAGTCTTAGTGAGTCTCCATGCCCGCATCAGTTGCAATGTAATGCATGTTAAATTAAAAAGTTGTTTAAACTTTTGGAACAAATCTAGGCCCAATTTTTCCCACATAGATTTGTGAACTGTAAGCCATCTCCTTTTTTTTGAAGCCTTATATTATCTGCGACGCACGTAGCCCCTGTAATAGTCATTCTAGAGCGCCTTAAGGATCCATCGTTCATCTAAGTTTTTGAAATTTTGGTATGCGTTCGGCACAGTACGAATCCGCAAAGCAGAGGAAACCTCTTCATAAGATGGAATCGCCTCTCGGTGGCAGGAGCTATTTGCCACGTAGCCTTCTAAATTGCCAATGATAGGAAGCGCGTAGCTCTGGAATTCTGTGAGTCAAGATTCAAGATTCAAGAATTTATTCTTCCCTCTGTCATGATCTGTCGTCAAGGTTTGATACTTGCACCTAGGCCGCCTATACCTTAATTGCCTTGGCTCTGCTTCCGGTTTGCTCTTGTACGCTTTTTAGCGCTGTAACATCCTGGCCTTATTTGCGGAGTCGTCAGCTGTTCAGTACAAGGCAAAGTTTTTGGGTCAGCGCAAATGTTAAGTCCAGGAAGTTTGTTTCCCCCTTCCAGACTTAAACCAACTTATTAGATGCTCTCTGCCTTCTCATTCTACACCCAGCTACCACTGAATAAAACGCGCCAAAGTATTCACGATAATTTTGGTAACAACAACAACAACAACAACAAAACAACAACAACAAAAGTCTTTATTACTTCATTAATGCTCCGTAAAGTAACAACCCATTGGCACTTCAAGAACACAAAATAAAAACAGAAGATAGACTAAACAAGACAATAATGCTGATATTATGAGCTAAAGTGTGGCTACAATAATGAAATTCATTCCGCATTAACAGGGAGAGACATCCTCCTAGCCAGGGCTAATAAGATCGAGGATGCCACTCGACTATTTGTTTCTCAGAAATAATAATCAGGTCGTTAATTAGACTATTGATCTAAAAACAGCAGTAGAGTAAACGATTAGAAGGTGCGTTGGAGATGTTTACGTTACATTACATACGTTACATTTGTGAACGATAGTAAGATCGAATTCATATTTTATCACGAATTGAGGCAAAGTTTAGAAGCAGACCGTTTAGTTCTGTGCATAAATGATGATTTTCTTTTATTTCTGGCTGGGAATTGCTTATTAAGGGTGCATTAACTTTATTTTATTTTTACAAATGCGATTTTGAATACATGGTAACGTAAATGGTATCGATTCGAGTTTATTTATTTTATTGACTAGGAATTGCTTGCACGACTGTTTTTACTTCGAAGAATAAGATTTAAATGCATTGTAGCGTTAAAGGTATTGATTTGAATTGTCCTTATTATTATTATTATTATTATTATTATTTTACTATTATTATTATTTTTTCTTTGTGTATGTGCTGCTCTTTCCTTTATTCAAAGCTGGGATTGTTTTTACGGGGTGCTTTTATTTTATTCTATTTGAGCGTATATGAAATGATTCATAGCTCAGTTGCATTACGTGACCTTTCTGATGGAAAGCAGGCAATACGTGGCAAGTTGGTGGCTTGGTTCCGTTTCATGGCAAATCATGAGTCTCTTATGGCAGCTCTGAACCGCCTCTGATGTAAACTGCTAAATCAGCCCTAAACCTTGTCTGTATACTACGCTAGTACCCCCTACATCTGCAGATATTCCATCAATTTGATCATGCAAAGTATTAGAGGTAAGTAAATAGTTTTTAAAAGTATTAATTTTTCAAGTAATCTCTGCAATTTCAACTGGAGCTCATAACAGGGTGGTATCTTCCATCTGATTAGCTACGGCTACGAAGATACCTCCCCTCAATAGATGCTTGTGTGCAACGCTGTTCGTCGTACTTCCGGCAGCAGTACTTAAAGACTAGTTCTCGTAGACTATCTTCTTATATTAATTTTTTATCTAGGCGTATAAGGATGCTTTGCGTTTGTAAAAGCATTTACTGAGAAATAAATTCTTGTTGTTGTTGTTGTTGTTGTTGTTGTTGTTGTTCAGACCTTCCAAAGACAGGTACGCCATCTAACAGGAATTCTGCAAAGCAAGTGCGAATATGACATGGCTATTGCAAGCCGTGTACGCAACTCGAAATGTAGCATTCGTGATAAGAGTTTCAATTTCCCGCCACATTGTGAAAATAGTACTCGGCCTTTATAGAAAGTTTTATACGCAATGAAAACTACAGTCCGTGAACGGGAACAAAATAATTTGACAAAAATAAATGCTAATAGCTTCGTCGCTCGTTACAATATTTGCCCAAAACCTAGTAACAACTGAATATATATACATATTTAATGGTAATATTTATGATCAAATTGGCGGAGTTGCAATGGGTTCACCTTTGGGCCAGTTCTCGCTAATCTGTTTATGGGGTTTCATGAGACCACATGGCTCGCCACATACACAGGTTTGGGCCCTCTGTTCTATCGTCGTTATGTCGATGACATATTTTGTGTTTTTATTAATGTTTCGGATGTGTCTCCGTTTCTTGAGTTCCTTAAATCTAGACACCCTAATATAAGTTTACAGTGGAATACGAAGCTAATGGACAACTACCCTTCCTCGATGCCCTGGTTGACAGCAGTCAAGGTGAGA